>JAXGGA010004230.1:0-90964 GCA_038373865.1 Uloborus plumipes | reverse complement strand
AAAGTTCGAAGTTGAGCTGAAAAAATTACCTATTTTATAGACATACAGGTAGTTATCAAAATAATGGAAACACTTGAGATTCATAAGAAAAATCTACCGTTCAGCACAAAATAAGCGATCAATTAATCTTTAACTTTATTCATACAAAATATAGACTTCACCGGACATTTCCACATTGAAATTAAATCACACATGCAGTTGGGGGTCGACAAGAAGGGGGTCGGAAGAAAAACCGCTTTTTGAACATAACTCTTCAAAAATAGCTCGGAATAAGCTATAAATTTCAGTAATTAATTATCATACTATGAAAAATTACTGTACAATTTTTTATGAACGTACCACTCTTACTGAAGATATGAAACATTTAAAAAAAACGGCAATTTTATTTGAAGGGTTTTTGCTCATAACACGGGGCGTTTTTGATCAAACCTGATCAAAACTTCAGGAAATATGACAAAATACAAGAGAAATAACATACTAAAACGGTAAATAAAAATATCCAAAATCCGATGAGATATGAACGATAAAAGGAAATATTTTTTCACGGCGCATGCGCGAACGACAGAAATTTATAACTACAAAAATATTGTAGTCTGGTTTATACTGCATCTTATAAAAAAAGTTCCAGTTGAATATCGTAAAAATTGAAAAAGATATCAGCGATCTAGTGAGCTGTAGTTCATTCATTCGCAGACAACACATAAATAGTAAGGGACTGTCCACAAAGAGCTATTTTTAAATTAAAGGCCATTGCGTCATCGTTCAAAACCAACGTTTCAGGGGGTGTCCGGATACTTTTGGCCACCTACGTATAAGGTCTTTTTGGCCGAATAGGCGAAATGTGACTTCTATGCCGAATATAAATATTCAAACTGTATACAATTTATCATTGAAAAAAAAGCTCGATTCTCACCACACTATTTGTGGACAACCCCTCGCCATTTATATATTGTCTGCGAATGAATGAATTACAGCTAACTAGATCGCTGATATCTTTTTCAATTTTTACGATATTCAACTGGAACTTTTTTTGTAAGATGCAGTATAAACCAGGCTACAATATTTTTGTAGTTATAAATTTATGTCGTTCGCGCATGCTCCGTGAAGAATTATTTCATTTTAACGTACATATCTCATCGAATTTTTAATATTTTAATTTACCATTTTATTATGTTCATTCTCTTGTATTTTGTCATCTTTCCTGAAGCTTTGATAAGGTTTGATCAAAAACTCTGCGTGTTATGAGCAAAAACCCTTCAAATAAAATTGCCGTTTTTTAAAAAATGTTTCATATCTTCGAAAGTAAGTGGCACGTTCATAAAACCATGTACAGTATATTATACATAGAATGCGAGCTAATTACTGAAATTTAAAGCTTATTCCGAGCTATTTTCGAGGAGTTATGGTCAAAAAGCGGTTTTTCTTCCGACCCCCCTTCTTGTCGTCCCCCAAATGCATTGTTGATTTAATTTCAATGTGTAACTGTCCGGTGAAGCCTATATTTTGTATGACTAAAGTAAAAGAACAAATGATCGCTTATTTTGCGATGAACGGTAGATTTTTCTTATGAATCTCAAGTGTTTCCATTATTTTGATTATATATATATGTGTGTGTGTGTGTGTGTGTGTGTATTTATTTATTTATTTTTTTGGTTATTTATAACAAACGCAAATGCTTTTTAAAATTCTATTTTATCATCTACTAAACGTTTCTAAATTGACAGTATGTCAGATGTAGAATTTATCTAACGTTAGAAAATTGTAAGTGCTTCGTTTTAGTTATTGAATTAATCTCGCCAGCTATTAGTTACTTGTCCGTCATTAGCAAAGTAGTTAATGTTGTCAAACTGGGAACATGAATAAATCATGACTTCAACTTCAGATGGTCACAGCATGTAAGCCATTTATAAGTTTGTTAAATATTCAACAAAACTAAACGATTATTTCTATGGAAGTTCGAGCACTATATAGAAGTTTGGAAATATTTCATTTGGAAAGTCGGAAGAGGTATGTGTCACTTGTTTTACAACATAAATACATATGTAGTGCTGTGCACCTGTAAAAGTTAAATTCCGACGTGGACCATATTTCCCCTTTTTCGTTAAACAGTAAAGAATAATTGGTACTGAATTGAGGTAATTTCGTAGCGGTTTTTCAAAAAGTATTAGTATTTAAATCCATGGCAATTACTATTTCCAACTACCTGAAAAGAGAGAACTATTATTAAGGTTCGACCTCAACATTTCAATGTTACGCTATATGTGTTACGCATTGTTTTTAGTCTCAAAATAAATAAACGACAATGAGTTGGGTTTGTCGTGATCCTGTCAGGATGGCGTCATCTCTATTGAAAGGTTTTGCGATCAGATCAAATGCTAACAGGCACTGGGTGACTTTAGACAATGAAAAGAGAAAAGTTCAGCCACTTAAATTTGTTGAAATGGAAGCGGCTGACCTGTTTTATGTTGGTACTGGAGGATACACTTAGGGCTCTGCTCCACATCAGCAGAAAACGCAAACAAAACCGAAGGCAGAAACAGTAAAATGGATTAAATGGTATTCCTATGGAAATTACCCGGATTTTCGGTTTCTGCCTTTGGGGCCCTGCTCCACATTGACGTAAAGCAGAAACGTAAAACGGATTAAATGGTATTGCTATGGAAAGTACCCGGATTTTCGGTTTCTGCCTTCGGTTTAGGTCACGTTTTCTGCTAATGTGGAGCAGGGCCCTTACAGTTTGTTAAGTTATTTAACGCCTTGTTAATCTGAAAATTATTTATGTTTTTTTATGCTGTTGTTGGTGCTTCGAAGATGAAAGAAACTTCTCGTGAAACTGCAGGTAATAAATGCAGTAAGGGAGCATTTGTTACCTGCAACAGTGTGTATAATTTTAAAAATATTTTTGGAAAAAAAAAAAGAACCGACTTCAGTTGGAAATTGCTCTAAAAAGTAAAAAATAATTTTTTTCTTTGAACACCATCGAAACTACTTTTAAACATACGTTTTGAAGTCGGTGCAAAAACGATAGGTAAAATAATATTTAACCATATTTTGCCAACATTTTTTCAAAGAAACCATTGAAAATTAAAAGCAGAATATTTGTACCATTACACGAATGTGTGGTAATCAATGAAATGAATCCATTAAAATTTATATTTATAGTTGAATTGTAGTTGCGTATGATTCTATACATTGTTTTTGCGCTGACTTCAAAACTTATGTTTAAAAGTAGTTTCGATGGTGTTCAAAGAAAAAAAAATATTTTTTACTTTTTAGAGCAATTTCCAACTGAAGTCGGTTCTATTTTTTTTTCCAAAAATATTTTATTTCATTCTTTTTAGTGTAAATGCACTTAAAAAATTCAAAATATAGTTAAAAAACCATGCAGCTGTTCAAAAAACTTGCAGACCTGGACTCGATCTGATTCCATCAGGAACTTCAATCCGACGCTTTTAACCACTTGACCATCGTGTCGCTCATTGAAATAAGGAATTACGATAGCACATATTGTTTTTAAATAACATGAAATTTTAGTTTTTCGATCATAACTTTTTTTCTAGTGAACAAATATCGTCATATGAATACATGGTACCTAAGTTAACCATCTCCTATCGATTTAAAAAAAATCGTCCAAATCGGTTCAGTAGATCAGATGTTATGTGCGAACAAACAGACAAAAAAACATACGCTTTGAATTCAGAACCTCCTCCTTTTTTGAAGTCGGTTAAAAATTGAAAGTAAAAGTAAGTAATTTGAATTGTGGGAGAAGGAGTTAGAGTAAGACTTGGAAAGTTGGTGCAAGTTTTTGCTTTTCATGGAAAATAATTTTCAACTAAAGTGGACTCTTTAGCTTTTTTCAAACACCACAAATCAAAATCTTATTTTTTAAAAATGTGTGTCACTTTAATGATCGTTCATACCCGCCCCCCCCCTCGCAGTGCAAAAAAACATTACACAGCAGATTTTTCCCAATAACTCAACACTCATGGTGTTTGATACATTTTATTTGTTTGTAATGATGTTTTTTGGTCACAACCAATATGAAAATCACAAAAAATAGTTACTTTAATTTTTAACATATATTTATCATCTTCAGAATTTTTGACTTTTAATTTTACCTTGAATTTGACGTAAATGCAAGGTATAAAATACAGAATTTTATAAAGGTACAAAAATTAACATAATATAATTGATTGTGCATATAATTTTTGAAAAAATAATATAGGTGCCGCAAATCAAAAACCATTTATTGCCACAATCGATTCAAAGCCCCCAAAAATGGCGCAAACGTCCATAAGAAAATTCTACAGCATCGAAGGACCCCATTGCCAATTTTAACAAAGATCCGACCAAAACTGTCATTTTGTACCATAAAAAAATATGGGGCACATTCCCATGGGAGGATGTACCTGCATAAGGACATTACAATCATTAAAATCATTAAAAAAAAAAAAAAAAACCATGCAGCTATTCGAAAAAATCCTTGCAGACCTGGACTCGATCTCATTCCATCAGGAACTTCAACCTGACGAGCATAACCACTTGACCATCGGGTCGCTCATTGAAGTAAGGATTTACGATAGCAGATATTGTTTTAAATGACATGAAATGTTAGTTTTTCGATCATAAATTTTTTTCTAGTGAACAAATATCGTCATATGAGTACATGGTACCTAAGTTACACCATCTCCTATTGATTAAAAAAAATTGTCCAAATCGGTTCAGTAGATCAGATGTTATGTGCAAACAAACCAAAAAAAAAAAAGTATACGCTTTGAATTGAGAACCTCCTCCTTTTTCAAAGTCGGTTAAAAAGTACATGCTCTTCAATTGGAAATGATGCGTTAACTAGAGCAAGATCTCTAGTAATGAAGTGAGGCGGATACTGTAGGTAATACATTCATTTGTATTTTAATGTGAGTCATAAAAGTTGCCAAATATATGTAATTTACATGTATTTGCTGTCAGTTTTCTGAATTGCTTTTCAGTTAGGGTTCGTAGCTCTTTTCTTACATAACAAATCTTCGTTACAGATTGTGTAGGAAAATTAGCAAATCAACGTACTGTGAGTCTCTACAGAATATTTACACCACGTTCATTTGGAAAAATTCGTTATATTAAAAATTTTGAAAATACATTTAACGATGTCATTTTATCAGGAAAGACATTTTATTCAAGATGCGACTAATATTTTCAAACGATTTGTCAAAAGCAAAAAAAGAAAACAGAAAAAAAATCATTTAAAATAAAGTAACAGTCTTAATAATGGACAGTCATTGTTAATTTTTGAATTGTACTGATTTTTCGTGGTAACTAAAATCGGCTGTGTCTCTTCTTTGTGTTGTACAAATAGAAACATTTACTGCAGCACTAAAACTTATATTTCGGTGAAAAAAGGTTTTTAAAAACCTCACAATCACTCATACACTTACATTTCTAATAGTACAAAATGTGAGCATGCGTTCGCAAACCATTTATTTTTAGATTTGAAATTTCTTTCATGTTTTAAGCTAACTTTCATCAACAAGCTACAAACGAAAGAAATCGTGCATGATTCCTAAAAATACAAAGGGGAGAAAAACCATTCGGTAAAGTAAAAGTAAAAAATGACAGCCTCAACTACAAAGTAATTATTTACAAAAACTATATTTGAACGAAAGATTAATTGCCATTTTTAATATCGTACATTCTGAAAAATATAATCAATATTACGTACTCTATTTAGCTAAGAGGAGAACTGAATTGTTTTGATAGAAGACGGATTGTATGATAGACGACAATTTAATCCCTCCAAGACATAGACTAGCTTGATCTTGTAATATTGTACTTTTTTATTAGAATCCTTAGAATTCTTTATAAGACTTGAGGAAAAATTAGTAAAAATATATGGATTCAAACTCAGTATTGAAAACTAGCACATTGTAGTTTTTTTGCAAAAAAAACAAAAAAAAAAAAAAAAAACGAAATGATTCAATGTGTTCAAATGCGTCATAAATGAGTTCTTGAATGGGGGGGGGGAAGGTTCGCAAGTTTAAATGTAAAAAATATTCCGAACAGAACACATTTATACCCTTCTGAAATACTTTATTTCGAATGGAACAGGTTTAACATTATATTTTTATAACAGAGTATATTCAGAACGCGCCATATGGCACATTCAAGCATTGATATTACTTTTTGTGAAAGAAAGGGGTTTAAACGCCTTTCTGGAGTGCGCCGGAAATTAGCAGTGTAGCAACGGTATTTCTTGATAAAGTTCCCTATGAGGGAATAAGGGAATGTGGTTTTGGCAACATGGAGCTTACAACTTATACTTGTGGCTGAAGGAATTTACTGCGAAAAACTATATCATTTAGAAACTAATTAGAATTGACGCTATCATCCTTTCTTTACTTTATTAGTAAATGTTATATAAAACCTCTGTTTTCATCTACTAAACTTAATGAAAACCCTTTTAAATAATATTTTGTTCCTATGAAATTAATAGCTTACAAAAAGGATGACAATTCGGTTCCAAAAGCCAAGACAGTAAAATTTAAAAATTATGTGTGCTGTGAAGGGTATGAACTAGATGCCTCATGTGTGTTTGGATGGAATTGCAACATATTAAAAGTCTGGCCAGAAAAATGCATAACATATGACTTTGTAAAAAAATGCTCCGCATTGTGGTTAGTGAGTAAATAACTCAAAGATCCTTAGTGGAGTGTGTAGCTAATACACAAAGCATAGTAGAGTTAATATATAAATACATCAGACTGAAAAAACTATACAGGTTATAAAAGTAATGATATAGGGTGAGTTCTGGTAAGTGCGTCCACGGGGTAAGTGCGTCCACTGGGAATTATATGAACACTGTCTTGAAATGGCTTCTGCAACACATCGACTATGTTATATAACTGTCTAATGATAATTTCAATAGGTAGAATTCAGGCCTGGATTCAATAGACGAAACACAATCAGGGATAACTTAAATGTCTTCAAAAAAACTCTTAAGTAAAGATTGAGAAGGTTTTGTTTCAGTTTCTCTTGTAGTCATACCAAGCAATTAAAGTCAAGAAATACAAGTTGTTTCTTTTAAGTAATAGCTACTAATAACATACATGGGGTATTTTGATCAAATACTCTAACTAAAATTTGTTTATATGACGGTACGCACTTCCCCTTTCTTTAAAGTAAGGTGGGGGTAAGTGCGCACCATTATGATGGGGCAAGTGCGTACCACTATCATGAGGCATATGCGTACTATTATGCGGAACAAGTGCGTACCATTATGATGAGGCAAGTGTGTACCATTACGTGGAAAATACGACTCTCGTAATTCATCTTTAATTTTGCTTATAACTCTTTTATAAACCGATTATAAATCCGACGTCATTTCCATCAAGTATTTAGATTAACATTGAATGCGGCATAAGATTTCAATTTTATTCATTACCTCTGAAATATATTGGCTTTTAGATATCAGTTAGTAAATTTTTGGTTGAAAATAGCGATCATGAGCTGTACTTAATTTAAACCAGAATGACAAATGAAGCAATGAAATTAAGTGAAACACTAAATAAGGAACCAACAGATTCAAAAAACGAAGGTGGAGTAATGAATAAATTATATTTAAGAAAATTAAAGAACACCTTGTGAAAAACTATTTGAATGTACAAGAAAAAAAGTACAAGTATCACATCATGATCAACTATTCTCTTTTTTTGCTCTTTATTTTGTGTTTTTTCTTACTGCTGCTGATTCTACTAAGAAAAATATTTTAAAACCGTATTTATTCAAAAAAAAAAAGAAAAGAAAAAAAACCGAATTGTTCACTCAGGTCACCTAACGATCTACCATACATATAGAATTAAAGAAAATCACAGGGGTACGCACTTACAACAAAGCTATTGGACGCACATGTCTCATCTTACATTTAAGAAGGGGTAAGTGCGAACCCTGGCCTAAACACAGACAGATTAATGTATTTAACCAAAATAAACTATGTTGTCTTTGAGTGATTATTACTAAATAAAAACAACTTACATTTGCTCACTTGGTCTTGTTAAAAGGACAGAGGAAGAATCACAGACACAACTCTCTCAATCTTCAAATCACAGTTGTTCGCAAGACGCGTAGAATATCACTGATTGCCTTTCATCCATGCAAACAAGTGCTGATCTCTAGTATTAGGAATTATCCCAAGGCAACTACCTAACATATTTAATGTGTGCCAGAAGTTTTTTCCTGCTCATATTCAAATAATTTAAGGTGGACGCACTTACCCCGCTAGGTAGGGAAAGTGCGTACCTTAGAGTAGGTGTCATAAACCAGGTCACAAAACCTATGCTTATGGTTTATTTTACACTGCTCGACGTTGAAAATGCAACACCAAGAAGGAGTGGTCAGAAATTCATGCAAATTTTACCGTAGACGCACGTCACTGAGTTATGCAAATGATATGAAATGCGCAGCTCTCCGACGCACGTGAAGTAAGATATAAGAGAATGAAGTTGAAAAGTGTGCTATGTTCATGTTGGTTTTTCTGCCAGACTAATTTTCGGAGAAATTTGGTTTTTGTCTCGAAGGATACGTGTGATAGGAGGAAATGCCACGCCGTCCTCAACGAAGACACTTCCAGCATATAGACGACTTTACAAGAGCTATGGTGATCGGACCGAGAAGGGGATGTTGGTCCATACGTCAAATTGCAGCTGATACCCACATGGATGCAAACACTGTGCATCGGCTGTGTCGGAGATGGTTGGAAAGAGGAAATGTAGCCACATTGAGGGGTGCAGGTGCAGCCAGAGTGACGTCAGACCGCTTGGATCGACGGATTCACCGACAAGCTGTGGCGGACCCGCAAGTCACTTGTACGTCGATTCTGAAGCACGTGCAAGGTACTCTGGATGTTCCTGTGTCGACCAGAACCATTTCCCGTCGACTGGTTGCACGTGGTCTGCAATCACGGTGCCCGCTAAGAAGACTGGCATTGACCTCACAGCACAGACTCCAACGTTTGGAATGGTGCCGGACTAGAGCGACGTGGATGGCAGAATGGCAAACCGTAGTGCTCTCAGATGAATCCCGCTTCTGTTTGTCCAGCGATAGTCATCGCATACGTGTGTGGCGTCGACGTGGAGAAAGATCGAATCCGGCAGTAACTGTGGAACGCCCCACAGCGCGACAACGTGGCATAATGGTTTGGGGCGCTATTGCATACAATTCCGTATCACCTCTAGTTCGTATTCGGGGCACTATGACGGCCCAACGATATGTAGATAATGTACTGCGGCCGGTGGCAATCCCCTGCCTTCAGGGTCTGCCAAATGCAATTTTTCAACAGGATAACGCCCGGCCTCCCAGTGCTCGAATCGGCCAACATGTTCTACGAGGTGTACAGATGCTTTCCTGGCCACCATACTCTCCTGACTTGTCACCAATCGAACATGTGTGGGACGTGATTGGACGCCGTTTGCAGAATCTGCCACTGCCTCGTTCAGAGGACGAACTGTGGCAAATGGTTGAAAGGGAATGGAGTGCCATCCCTCAGGACACCATCCGCAGGCTTATTGACTCCATGCCTAGACGTGTTTCTTCGTGCATCGCTGTCCGCGGTAGTCCTACTTCTTACTGAGCCGACGCCGTCTTCGCTCTAAATTTTGCTTATTTATTTTGAAATAAATATCACTTATTGTTCCATGCTGTCTCTGTCTTCTTACCAAATTTCATCAATTTCTGACCACTCCTTCTTGGTGTTGCATTTTCAATGTCGAGCAGTGTACATATTATATGCTTGAAAATCTTAGTAAAGGATCTGGAAAGAAAACTAAAAAAAAATTGTGAGTGTACAAGCTTTTTCAACAGAGCAGCATCCCTGAGAACATGAACTTTGCAAAAAAGGGTACGCACTTACCAGAACTCACCCTAACGTTTTTCTGCTAAGTTTCCCAGCAAAAAAAAAAAAAAAAAAAAAAAAAAGCTGAAAAGCTTTAAAAAAAATTGCAGGAAATATGAGCATAGTTGGAACATGCTTCAAAAAATCTGCAGAATATTTAAAGAAAACTAGAACAAAAAAAAATAATAAATAAATAAATGTTCGAAGATTTTCTGCAGATTTTATTGAAAGACAAAAGCAGATTTTTTGTGTCTTCCAAAAATCTGCAGAAAGATATAAAAAAACTTCATTTTTTTAATATTTTCACATTTTCTGCAGATTATTTTTAGCTGAGTTACATCCTTTAAATAAATTTTAGTAAGTTCGCCAACATGCCCGGTCTTTGTCTCATACTAATATAATGTTTCTATAGTTAACATTTATTTTGATTCTTAATGCTTAAAAAACTATGCATTTAATCAATAGTTTTCATAAATCAAGATATACTTTGCATAAAATGTAAATGAAAAACAAGAACTAAAACTAAATAAATAAAAATTCTATTTTTTAAGTAGTGGGGGCTTTTATCCTAGCAAAATCAGAAGTTAAAAAGAACATCGAGGCATTAAATTGTAAAATTAAGAAATAAAGGAGCGCCTGGTGTTTTTTACAGTTTACGAGCATTCAACCAAATTTAGCATAATTTAATTTGTTTATGTAAGTAGATTTGCGCAAATATTTATTTCACGTTTAATCCAGAATAAAATTAAACCAATAAATCGTATTATCTAGTAAAAGTTTAAAATGTTTTTACCGCATATTATCCGAAAAATTGTAAAATGAAATATGATACGTTAGCCAAAGCTGTTAAAAATGCGTATTATAAATGAGCAGGTCAAAAATAATGGAAAATCGTTAATATTCTCAACTATGGATGTGATGGCAATTTTTATAAAGTAAATTTATAGTAAATATATTGATCGAAAATACATAAGTATCGGATGAAGATTACATAAAAGATTACAAATCCAAACAAAAATGTCTGGAGTCTTCCCGAATCAATGAATGAATTTTCTTGCTAGAAGAAGTTTTGCGATGTATGTGAGAATAACTGCAATCGATAACTCTTTTTATCGATATACACCCTTTTATTCTCCGATTCAAAAATTTTGATATAGTTTTCTCGAGTGCTTCTGTTGTGGCGATAAAATATGGTTCGAATGGTATTTCACGATTTTTTACTTCTAGTCAGTATAGAATTGCTTTATGATACTCCTAAAAGCACCAGTTTCTCGTAATACATACCTCATAATATTCCGTACGTGGGTATTAGTATACAAGTATTAAACTCTTTTATTTATTATGTTTTATTTATGTAAGCTTTTTTTAATCTGTTTTAAAATTGATATTTGTAATTAATTAGATAGATAGAGCTAGAGATAGATAGATAGATAGATAGATAGATAGAGATAGATAGAGATAGATAGAGATAGAGATAGATACATACATATATATATAAACAGTCGAACTTCGTTAATTCGAACACGCTTAAAACGAACCTTATTTCCGATCCCTGTCCTCATGTGTGTTCAAATTAAGCAATAGGGTGGAGCGAAAAAAACAAAGTTTTTATTTTCGAATCGTAATAGTGCGGAAAAGTTGCGATTGGTGAAGAGTTACAAAACAAAACAAAAATTTTTGAAATCGGATAATATCTTCCGTTCCCGCAACGAGCCTGAAATTTTGAAAAAATGAAGATTTTCATGTGTTTTTAGCGATTTTTTAAAATTTTTGCTTTAATGTTTTATTTTAATGCTCTTGGACAGAAAAGTTACGTTTGGTGAAGCCTTCTGAAATTTTAAAAAATATATTGAAATTGAATAATACCTTCTGATCCAGGAACAAGCCAGAAAAACCAAAAAATTATAAAACTTCAGCTTTTTTTGGGGTGATGAAAAAAAATTAAAAAAAAATATGTTCTCATTTTTTTTTTCTTTTTTACCCGGTATCATTGCGTAAAGCCTTTTAAAAAGCACTATATTACTCTTAAACAGTAATTTTTTTCTTGATTTTTCAGGTATCTTCTAAACATGCAAAACTACCATTTTTTACAACAATGAAACATTTTCAAATAATCGAAAGTTATAAAATATTTTCCAAAATTTCTACAATCCAGTACAAAAATCCACTAAATTAAACACCCACTTCAAAAAAAAAAGGCTAATTTTAATCACTAAACTATAAACAATTTTAATACCTAACTAATTATATACAGTTTCTTAATCCCCTTTTGTAGTCTGTGCCTTATATAATTATGTTACCTAACTTAACTGACTACCCACAGAATCCTTTAACATTAATTTAATTAGAAACTTATTTTAAAATTAAAACTTCTTTAAAATTAAACCTAGTTAGGTTAGGTAGTGTAGAATGAGACTGCAAAATGCAATTAAAAATTCAGAAACTAACATATAATGAGGTAGGTATAAAAATAGTTTATCGTTTAGGGATAAAAAATATTGTTCATCTCTTATGAGTGAGTGTTTTGTTCAATGGATTTTTGTACTGAAAAAGTTAAACAAATTTAATAATTAGGTATGGGTATGAAGTTGTATGTAAATATTATGTATTATTTTTTTCTGTTTAGCTCCCAGTTGTTTTTTAATGGCGGTTTTGTTATTAATACGCTTTTATTAGTTTCACATGTGGGTTTGTCAGTATGTATGTAACTCTGAATAAAAGATAAAATTCACGTTCTTTAAAAATATAAAAGTGATATATTTAATACTATTGTTAATACTAAAGGCTAAACTATATTATTACATGTTGATGTTATTGAATGCTATTATTAGTACTAAAGGCTAAACTATATTACATGTTGATGTATTATAAGGTGCATGAAAACTTATAATTTGAAATGGTTTAAAGCTTTATAGTTTGATTAACTCTAAAAGCGTATTTTTTAGTTTTTTAATTTTAAATTTAATTATTTATTTTAAAATAATTTTGTGTATGAAAAATTAGAAATCAACAAAATCTAAAATTTGTTTTGTCTTCTACTCTAATACATTCCTTATATTTATGGCTTTCATATGAAATGTGTTCCAAAATCATCACCGAGATGCTTATAGTAACCTTTTAAGCACAAGTTTCTCTGCAATCGTGTTTCAAATGTTCAATTGTCATGATAACATGTTTTAACATTTTTTGCATAAGGCTAATAGGGGTGTGTGGGGCAGTAGTGCCCTCTCCTTGTCAAATGCTTTCCAATCCTTCATTTTTGTTACACCTTGCCCCACTTTGCCTGGGACTGTGTTACTGTAGGCACCAAGATAACCTTAAAGCAAACTAAAAGCAACTAAAAAGCAAAAAATAATAGTTAACATTTACATAAAATTTTTTACCCATACCTAATTATTAAATTTGTTTAACTTTTTCAGTACAAAAATCCATTGAACAAAACACTCACTCATAAGATGAACAATATTTTTTATCCCTAAACGATAAACTATTTTAATACCTACCTCATTATATGTTAGTTTCTGAATTTTTAATTGCATTTTGCAATCTCATTCTATACAACCTAACTAGGTTTAATTTTAAAGAAGTTTTAATTTTAAAATTAGTTTCTAATGAAATTAATGTTAAAGGGTTCTGTGGGTAGTCAGTTAAGTTAGGTAACATAATTATAGAAGGCACAGACTACAAAAGGGGATTAAGAAACTGTATATAATTAGTTAGGTATTAAAATTGTTTATAGTTTAGTGATTAAAATTAGCGTTTATTTTAGGAGTGGGTGTTTTATTTAGTGGATTTTTGTACTGGATTGCAGAAATTTTGGAAAATATTTTATAACTTTCGATTATTTGAAAATGTTTCATTGTTGTAAAAAATGGTAGTTTTGCATGTTTAGAAGATACCTGAAAAATCAAGAAAAAAATTAATGTTTAAGAGTAATATAGTGCTTTTTAAAAGGCTTTACTCTATGATACCGGGTAAAAAAGAAAAAAAAATGAGAACATATTTTTTTATTTTTTTTCATCACTCCAAAAAAAGCTGAAATTTTATAATTTTTTGGTTTTTCTGGCTTGTTCCTGGATCAGAAGGTATTATTCGATTTCAATATATTTTTCAAAATTTCAGAAAGCTTCACCAAACGTAACTTTTCCGTCCAAGAGCATTAAAATAAAACATTAAAACAAAAATTTTAAAAAATCGCTAAAAACACATGAAAATTTTCATTTTTTCAAAATTTTAGGCTCGTTGCGGGAACGGAAGATATTATCCGATTTCAAAAATTTTTGTTTTGTTTTGTAACTCTTCACCAATCGCAACTTTTCCGCACTATTACGATTCGAAAATAAAAACTATGTTTTTTTCGCTCCACCCTATTAAGCAAGCTACAGTTAAGTTTAATGAATTTTAATGGTCCTTCGGAGTATTTTTTTTTTTTTTTTTTGAGTTTAAATGCTACGTTTTGCGACTTACACCACTTTACGCTGCTGACAAAGCCACCGTTTTTATAGCAGCAAACAGGAGTTTCAAATTATAAGTGTGCATACAATGTGCTTTTTCAAATTGTAATAAAATTTTAGGGAACTTTCACATACCATAGCAAAACGTTTGCATTTGTTTTTCAAACACAGTGGAAAATTAAAATACTTCTTTTTTTTTTACTCAATACTTCCGATCTCATTAACTTCACAATCCCTTAACATTCTGAACTGATATATCTTGAGTTTTGATTACAAATCCTTCAATTTAATTTTGGGTTGAAATTATTTTTCAATGAATAATATTTCCCTAAAAATAAGTTTGAAGACCTAAAAAAATAGATTTAATAGTTTTTTAACATTTTGTCTTTATTTTAACTTTCTTTTTCTCAAATCTGCACCTTATTTTGTGCATCATTTTGTTGGAAGTATGTATCTAAGACGAACAGTTACGAAAATACAAATCTTGCAGTTTAAACAAGAATACGCTGTATAGTATTCGTTTTTAATTTAAATACAAATACATAAAAATAAAAATGGCTACTCTTATCAGTCCTTGGCTATTTAGTACACGTAGAAATTATTGCATTTTTCTCCCCAGAAAAATGTATGAAAAAGCTTAACATTGGGAAATCTGAGAATGATCAAAAACAAATTAATTTTTCTATACATAGTTGCAACACCCACCAAAATATTGTATGTAATAAAGTAAAACCGTCTATAGAGAAGCTTTTAATTTTACCCATACACTATCATATCTAAATCGAAACTCCCATTACATCTAACATAATTTTTTTGTATTAAAGACATCATAATTCAACATAATGATTGCTTCCACGTCTTCTAATACAAGGACTAAAGCCAAATAGTATTTTTTCATTCAGCTCTACTTTCATGCAAATAATATTATTAGTCCTATCGCAAATTTTAAGAAAATCTTCTTATTAATAAGGACGTTATGAAATTCTACCTGACATTACGCAAGTAAAAGAAGAAAAGAAAAAGGAAATGTGACACTGCCATTTTCATTCTATCTTAACAATCTAATATTATAATAAAATTGAAGTAAAATACTACTTTCGGATTTTTACGGATTTTCTAAATTTAAAAATAGGTACCATTATGCAATATGTTACTCAATATTTTCTATGAAAAGTGAAAGTTTTGTATTTTGTCTCACTAAACACTGAGCAGCACTTTCAAAAAAGTAAAAAAAAAGGAATAACAAGAAGTATAAATAGCATTTCTTGACTGAGAACATATTTAGCATGCTAATGGATGAAATACTTCTTACGAAATAAGAGTGAAACAAGATTCTTTTCCATAAAATGAAAGTTTGACTGATGTCCAAAAACAAGAAATGGCTTTTAAAAAGGAAAGAACCTCGAAAAAGAGAAAAAATATCTAAATTTCCGATAACACACATTCAAAAAAGCGGAAATGTAGCTTTTCGAAACAATTTCCTATTTCAAAGAATCAATAAAGAAGTTGAGAAAAACAAAAATAGGTATGATTTATTTCTTACTCAATTTCTAAATGTAAAATACATGAACGGTTGAAAGAATGACACTATAAAGTTAAGTGTATATATCTCATATTTTGGCACTTTAATTGTTATTAGTAATTAAAAAATAGGTTTTAGTAACTTAATAGTTATTAGTCATTAAAAAATAAATAAATAAAACAAAATGAAAAAAAAATATATACTTTTAGACACACTGCACAATATTTTTCTTTTTGGAAGAAAATAAATGGACATTGAATTACAAATTAAATGAATTAAAGCATCAAGGGAAAGTACAAAAAAAAAAAAAAAAAAAAACTTAGTAAATGAATCGCAATATTAAGAATATTTTAATCGGCTTAAATCATTAATCAATAATTTCTATAATGAAAAAAAAACGTTTGGATTTTGAAACCATATTTTTAAATTTATGAAAGATAAAACATTTAAAATCTTGAAAATTTGATAGCAGTGGTAAACTGTTGTGAATTTTAACCAATTCTACGATACTTTCAAAAGCAAATACTAAGATAATAGTAAAATGAAAAAAAAATGACTCAGATTGCCGACCTCATATTAAACTGAACTTCGCTGGTCAGGAAGCATTTTAAGTTGAAATGTATTTTACTTCTTTTCACAAGATATGGTATACACAGAAAAGGACAGATAACACAGGTCTGCAAAAAAAAAAAAAATCGAACAGATGCATGGGATGTTTGACTGATTGTAATGTTTTTCGGTGAGCTGAATCCGAATATGAGCTTCATTTTTTCCCATCACGTACAGGTTTTTTGCAATACACGAGAACTTAATTGTCAAAGTCGAAAAAAAAAAAAAAAATACGAAGAAAATCATGAAATTAAAAAAAAAAAAGCTTTACAATTTTTTTACTCATTACAACACATTTTAAAATGTGGATCCCATTTAGTGTTTACTCCTTTTTACGGTAAAATAATTTTTTTCTTTTTATTGATACTCCTATTGGTGCGCTTTCGCTGGTTGGATCTCGATGTTTCCCGCTTGAGCATCCAAAAGTAGTATGACATCATATTTACGTCCCACTTTCCTTGGTAACGTCTCTCTGTGCCTTTCACATCTCGATGAAACCTCTCATCCTGTTCCTCACTAAAGCCACCAAGGTTTTTGGGAAAATAGTCTACATGGGAATGTAGAAAATGGATTTTTAAACTCATGCTACAGTGCTGAACTTTGAAGGCAGCCAACATCCTCTTAATGATGTTTTCAGAGCCATACCACCGTGCTAAGCGCAAAAGTGGTATATGCAGTCGCACTCAAACTGAGATATTACTCTTTAAACTTTTACTCCACCTTGTATTTGATCCAGATGAAACTTTTTCAGAATTTTTTTAAAAATATTTCCAGTTCTCACATGACTATAAAACTTTGTATTTAGGTAAAGCTACCTGGTAGCGATAACTCAATTTTGTTAAAATGTGCAGATACGACTTTTGTGCTTAGCACGGCAGCATAGTCTTTGCTACTTCCCAAAAACTTTTGTACCACATCCTTGAATGAGTTTTAGGCTTCTTTTTCAGTTTCATTCATTTATTTATTGATTCAAAAAACAATGGGTAAGATAAAAGTTTGCTTATGCCAGGTCCTGTGAATATTCCTTCTTTGAATTTAGTTTCAGGAAACTTCAAAAAAACATATTTGAAAGTCTCCATCTTTAAACAAACCCTCGATAAATTGCTTCATCAGTCCTAATTTAATGTAAAGATTTGGAAACAGCACTTTTTCACGATTAACCACCACGACTAGCCCCAGCACCTTCGACGATGTCTATTTTAAAAAGGGGTGTGCAAAATGCACCATGGCAGCATTTCTGCTTATTCTAAAAAAAATATTTCCCTTGATCTGATAAGGAAGCGGAATAAATAAATAAAAAAAAACTTCAATACAAACCAATACTTTTAATAAACGAATCCAACGAAAAATAAATAAATAAAATCCATCCACATTCTTTATCTCTCTTATCACTATCACCCTTATTTTAATAAAATCCTTAGTAGTCTAGGAACCCAGTGCAACATATTTGAACCTGATCAATGTGACTCTGTGGGTGAGTGTAGCAGACCTGTTTTCACTTTTCCCCATCTAACGCCCAACCTCGCTCTCTCCCCCTTTTTTTTTCAGTTTTTATAACTGTGGGTACTCTTTGAACATTAAAGAAGCAAATAAGAAAAACTATTTGTAATAAACATTTTTCTAAATCACAAATTAGTAGAGAATTTTATGATAAGATGGTACATTACCACACTCAGTACACACGTTTTGCGGAAAAACTACGTGATGGACAAAAACGGAGGTCATTTTTGAATTCAGCACACCTAAAAACATAAGGAACACTCAAAATATCCCATGCAGTTTTGTTGTTGCAGACCTGTGTAATCCTTACTAGTAAAATTTGCTAGTCATAAAGCCAGAATTCAGAAGAAAAATTGAAAATGTTTTAAAAATTCTTATACTAAAACTAACTACAAATATTTTAATTGTTAACAAATAGAAATTAGCAACAGATAAACATTTCATATAATTGAGTTTTCTTTCTTTGTCGGCAAACAATGGCATTGATTTTTAGTCGCGTAAATTTGAGGCTTAGCAGCATTTGCTAAAAATTGCTAAATTTCGAGTTCTATATAACATGGAAGTTCCAAATACATTCTATCAGATTTTTTTCTTCTTTCTTTTGGTACTATTGTTTTAAATGTTCCAATATTATTTCACTTCAAAAACCGCGAAGAAGGTTTAAAAGGATTTTCACTAATATTTTGTTGATTAATGTTATTCGAAGACCTGATCTAGCTAAGAACACTTTCTATAAACTCTGCTTTCATGCAAAAAAAAAAAAAAAATCGGTGCATCCGTTTAGGCGCTAGAGTATTACAGACAGATAAACAGATCGACAAATACACAGGGATGTCAAACTTTTTGTTGTGTCGGGTGTAAAACAAATTTAAAATCGGTTCATTTGTTTAGGTGCTAGAGTGTTACAGACAGATACACAGACACGTCAAACTTATAACACTTATGATTTTTTTTAATAGAAATAACCATTGAATCCCTAATCATAGTAGCTGAAAGTCACAAGTGCGTCACATAAATGCCTGATTTAATCGAAATATGCAATTTGACAGAAAAGCATTTTATTTATAGATAATATTCTTGTGTAGCATTTTCATGTAGCTCGCTATTATACAAAAACTGTTATTAATAAAAGTCGGACTTAAGTAGTAATCCGGTCTTTATTATTTTTCTTTGTTCTATACCTAGTATTGCACTGAATACGCTACAGCAAATAAAGGAAAAACAATTCATTTTCAAAGGAAACATTATAACATAGTTCTAAAGTCACAAAATATGAATATAAAACCTCTCGAAAAATAAAAATAAAGCAAATAATCCTTTAAACTTCAAGTAGGCAAATGGAAATAATTAAGTGTCCTCCGTTGAAGAACAAGAGAACTCTGCACAATTTTAAAATACCGTATATTTTCTGATAAATAAGAAAGATAATTACATGAGCTTAATTAGGAGTAGTAATTAAGAAAGTGTAGTATTTCTTCTTTTATTAAGTATCTAAGTTAAACTTAACACTTGCGTTTACTTCTAATGTTTTGATTTTCAATATCTGAGAGCTTTAATTAGCGCAGACATCGTCTAAAGGTAGGGAAAAAAATCTATTTCCTAAAAGTTTTGCTTCATATAATTCCTTAAAAATACTGGAAACTAAGCTAATACGTCTTCGTTAAACACAAAGTAAATAGGTATGAAAGTTGTATGTGGTTTTAGATTGAAAATAATTTTGTTACTGAGATTAATAGAATGGTGATGTCTCTAACAACTTTTCGTTTCTTTTTGCTTCGGGTAATGTTTCTAAATTGTGCAACAAAATAGTTATTTCACCGCTAAAGTATCAGAATGTATAGCTAAAATAGCATATTAATGAGCAAATGCCAATTAATTTAAACATTTTTGTATACAAAATAGTTAGTTATAGAGCTTAAGAAGAAGAAAAAATCAACGCCAAGGCTTTGTCTATTTCATGTTTTCTTCTTTAAGAGAAAAATAATTCACAATTTCAATCAATGCAACGGAATTGTGCTATCTGTTGGTCCCTCACATATATTTTGCATTATAATTTTTCATTGTTTTGTAGTTACTGACTGTAGTCGGTACCAGTTCGTCTTTAAAATATACTACGTTAGTTTTGCAATCCCAACATCTCATAACAACAGTGTTTAAGGTAAAAAAAAAAAAAAAAAAAAAAAAAAAAAAAAAAAAAAAAAAAAAAAAAAAAAAAAAACACGTTTTAAAGCAATAATATTTCATTTTTTCTTCTCAACAAACTTTTGATGTTAGTAAATTAAAGAAACAGATTGTTTTACTTACAGTTGACACTTCAGGTAATTATGTGTAATCAACGTTGTTTGTCCATACGTATAATGAACGTACTCTTCATCATGATGAAAGGCATAAACCTAAATAAAACCAACTGTTGTTTGCCTTAAATAAGTTAGATGGTCTTAGTAATGAATAAGCTGGTGATCCAATCTAGGAAACTGCTTCTATCTCAACTTTTTTATGATGTTTTTGGTAAAATGTAGAATTATCGGATGTATTATACGGTATACTGTCTATCATTGGAACACTGTTAAAACTACGGGTGTCGCTGGGGTTCCAAATAGCCTGAGGCTGCAAGGTCTCATCATCATCATCAACCATTTGAATAGAGGACATCTTGTTTACGTAGACACGACAGAATTTTTGATGCCGTGTTTTCAGTCTTAGATTTCACCTTGAGTTTATTACAAAAATGGATTAATTCTTCATTTTAATCTTTGAATTCTCACGTAAGTACATGCATTTAATCATAGTTCTAAGATTTTTCCAACATATTACAATCATTTCAAAGTGTTCCAACGGAAATTTATCACTTTGTAGCGATTATCTTTTGCCGCGTAGATACAGCCAATAAGCAGCAGAACGCGAAGAAAAAGAAAACTCTGACTCTTTCTTTCTTATTTGTTTTTATCATGCGTATATGTACATACTATTTTAATGACATAATTTTCATTTCGTGCTTTCGCTAATATCTTTCGTTGGCGTTATTGATAACGAATACTGAGTTCGTTATTGCCAGAGCTTACTTTTTTTTTGTTCCCTCAGTTGAAAGGAATAGATCCTTAAAATATATTTCGATTTTTAATCTGTCGAGAAAATGGATGTTTAACAAAAACTGCTTTTCAAACACACATATCTTTTAGTCCATAAAGATATTTAAATGTCGAACTATACATACGTATTAATATGTTGCTCTTGGTTAAAATTTTAGAAGTTAATGAAACGATTCGTTTTTTTTGATAGAATAATACAACTGAATATTTTTGATTGTTTTTGAAAGGGATCCATAAAATACCCTCCCTCTTCCTTTTCGGTACAGATAATGCAGTAGTAAATTACTTAGTTGAATCCAAGTCACGAATTCTTTGAAAATATGTTGGAAAGTCTGAACTGTGAGAAAATGCCTTAATTTACAAGTTTCGATCGTTTTCAAATCGGAATTCAAGGTGAAAATGTACCAAGACTTCGTGAATAAAAACCATAAATAAAAGTAAACACAACTGAAAAACAAAAACGCACACAGCACAGAAGGGATCTGCAATAGTAAACAGTGAGGGTGCCATTATGCTCCCCTATACGGTTCCATCTTTCACCCGCGCTGCTTGTTAAATTGAGGGTGCCAGTGTTTCACACAAGCCAAATATGAAATCTCAGCTCCCTACTGGTTGCCGCTGGTGCTACAAGCGTTTTCCCCCGGAAAGGTGCCAATCGCAACCAGCAGTTTTAACAGTGAAGTGACTGCTATATTTTCGTTCCGATCTGTTTTCTGTTAAGGACTGGTCTTGACAACTTTTTTTTTTAATATTGATGAACATTTGCTTTAAGCTTAAATTTAGAATATTTTCTGTTAATATCTAAGTGAAAACTTATAAAATTGTCAGAAAAACTATATTGTTGATTGGTAAGTTTAGATTCAAATTAGGTGTTTTTTGTACAATACGGCACTTACGCTAAAATGTTTTTTCATAATATGAAAACACTTATATATCATGTTGTTCAGAATGGTATTGTTTGTGCTTTATTATTTTTTAGCAATTTCTATTCAAGTCGGAGTTAGACGGTCAAAAAATTTAAAAATGTAAATTTTTCACAAATCAAACTGTTACGACAGAAAAAAAAACATTAAAAATATATATGGGTGATTCTACAAATACGGGAATATTTCTAACATGTAGAATTCAAAAAATTAATTTAAAATTAAAAATCTGAAAAAAATCAGCAAAGCACTTGATAAGTTACATAATTAAAATAGAATATCAGCAGAGCTTAAATGTTTGTATTTTATTGTATTTTTGCATTTTTATTTTTTGAAGGCATATGTGAATGATAAAAAGGACATGTGGATGACACAATGGGTATGTGAATATAACACAGTAAGTATGTGAATAACACAAACACAATAGGTATATTAATGAAATTTTTTAACCAGTAAACTGTTAGATATAATTTTTAAACATTGTACTGTCATAGTCTGGCTTTTGATTCATCCACATGCCTTATATTGGGGCATGTGAATGACAATAGAAAAAGGGCATGTGAATGACAAAACACAAGTAATTGTGTTCTCAAAAAGTCATATCTGAATATTTTTCGGCTTCACTTCGAATTAGAACTCACAAATGTAAGCCTTAGGATTATTCATTGTCAAAATTTATTTACATGTACATTTTACATGCATTCTGTGGGGCATGTTAATGACAAAGATAAAAAACACTTGCCTTGAAAGTTGAGTTTAGCTTGCTTCTTATCAAAAAGTAATTGCAGAACAGCAAAATTAATTCTCATCCAGGAATAACAAAGTTCCATGCTTTGTTTTAAGATGTGTTGCCAGATTTTGAAATATAACATTTCAGAGAAAAATATCTATACTTTTTAGACATGTGGATGACTGATAATCGCTGGGACAAAGTTTAGATTAACTTTTAGAGATATTATTTTCATATTATTTTGCTTTTGTTGTGATTTATATCTTGCACACATTCATATTTATAAATAAAAAACTCTTGAGAAAAAAATTAATTATTTTTTTTAAATCTATATTCCATTGATTGTGAAAATGGCACCTATGGGACAGGGCATGTGGATGACATTTCAATCTAATATCCATTTTTTTAAATGAATAATAATTAAATATTGACATTGTTGATAACGGAAATTATAGAACAAAAGACGCATAAAAATATTCCCAAAATAGTTTTTTATTAAATTAAAAACAAAAAGAGCAATCGGTATGGAACATAAATTTGCCCATTTTTGTAGAATCACCCATATATGGGTGATTCTCTGTAACCTGGTAATTGGCTGTCCGGACCGAGTATTTTAAAAATATTAAAGTGTAATAAAGTAATTATCGCTCTTAATACAAGTAAAGCATTAATACTTAGTGGCCCAATTGTATTTGGAGTGATAACAATTTAATATTTGTTTCTAGAAATTATCTAAGCGCCAAAAACACAGTCCCCTGGCTGTCCCAATCCCATTGTCTAACTATTAAAGATAGTATTTCAAAAAACCTATTAACGCTACATAAATTTGGCAATTATTATCTAAAAATAGAATAATGAAGCTATATTTTTCTTATGAAATAAGGTATAATTACGTATTTCTAAAACTTAAAATTGTCATGTAAATTCTGTCCAGAGTTTTTTCAAACAGTCCCCTGCAACAAATTCAAAGCTGTAATACGAAAAATCTATAACTTTTACGAAATTTTTTTGGCATGAAGTTTAAAGTAATCAGTGTGAATTTTCCGAAATCGCCGAGAACGGCGTTGAAACGCTACTTTGCTTAGTTTGAGAGCCACATTTGAGATGAAAGTATGCATCAAGGACGTTGCGAAAACAGTCCTCTGGGAAGTGATTTTATTAATGTCAATTAATTTAACTATAAAACATATTAGTTATTATGTCCACGATTTGTGCCTAAATTTATAGGTAGTCTCGGAACTAATTATGTTCCAATAGTTTTGCAGATATTACGCAACAGAGAGCAAAAACACAGTCACCTGGCACAGTCCCCTGCCTAGTTATACTAGGCGGGGGACTTACCCCCTATCATGATTTATCAGAAAAACACAAACTTCAATTGGCCCTCTTTTAAACCAAAGTAATAGATTCATTTTTTGAGCAATATTATTAGAATTATACGAACATTTCAAAAGACCGTGCCCGGACAGATTTCGTGTGAAAAATGATGAGTTTACAGAGAATCGCCCATATATCTACTCATTTTCTTAGTTCTTAGAACAAAATATCTGTACTTCAATACGCAACACTGGTACAAAATTTCAGGCAATTATGTGAAGAACTTTTTGAGCTATCGTTATTAGCATGGTGTAAGGTACGACAAAAATTGGTTTCGGAGAAACCGGCATTTAAAGAGAAAAGAGCAAACTTTCAAAAAATATATATATATTTTTTATACTTTCAAACATATGTATATATATGTATATATATATATATATATATATATATATATATATATATATATATATATATATATATATATATATATATATATATATATATATATATATATATATATATATATATATATATATATATATCAGGCACGTGCCGTGAACGTACGCCCAGTGTAGGCAGATGAGATAATTTGTGGAATAATAATACATGTGTTGAAAAAAAGCATCTGCTGTTAACCGTAATAAAACAGTAGAAATATGAATGATATTTACGTAGTCCCTAGTATAAACATATATAAAAATATTTTAATCTGATTCTGTAGAAAATCCATTCTTCTTTCTGTCATTGTGGTGAAAATATCTGTGACTTTCATAAAAATAGAAAGTGGGGACTTATTTCATTTTGTTCGCTTTCTTTTTCTGTGGATATCAAAACAAGAAAGAAAGGCTGTTAATTTGTCATTCTGTTCTTTTTGTTGCTCTTAGTTCTTTTTATGACCGAAAATATTCACTCTAAAAAAATTGTGGCTGGTATAGTCAAGATTAACTGCAACAACATTAGTTTCTGGAAACAGTTGGTTCAGTTCACTTTTCAAAAATAAAAGCAAGTACCTTTTTAAAACATTTGTCAAAAAAAAATTGTTCCCATAAATATCTACAAATCTGCAACCCGTCATATAATGTCAAAAAGTTTCGATACTTTTTTTTCTAGACTGCTGAATGCATCCTTATCAACTCTAAAAGCTAATTTTTAAAATTGACTTCCATATAATAATGATATGAATCTTTCAATATTTTGTCGCTTTACTTAGTCTTTTTTTTTTTTTCAAAAAATTCAAACAGAACAACTTTCCTGGGGTTTCAACTTGAACATGGGAAACAATATGACAAATGAAAAAACGAAACATTTGAACATTACGGAAACATTTCATAGAAAACAAACGACCATATAAAAAACGAATCAAGATGCCAAAACCATTGAGAATTTTGCTAACGCTCACCGCCCTGCACGTAACGTCGAAATTGCAGCGGAGAATCGAAGAGACCGGCAGAGAAAGAGTGTAGCTTTCTAGCTGATCTTCGTTGGCTACGCCAGATAGGCTGATTTTATTCTGCCTTCAAGGTCGCTTTGGCTAACGCGAAGAGAGGGAAAAGTGCGGCACGGGGCTGTTTTGCATGCTAAGCATTGCATAGATACGGAGATCGAAAAGCAGCGTCGCTCGCTGCTTTTCAAGTGTACCCCAAAGTAAAAATTCCATTTTTTTTCTTTTTTTCTATTATTGCTGTGTAAAACCGATTTTTTTTTTAAATCAACGCATTAAATGTCATTGAATGAAGTGGTGAGGTTGGTCTATTTTCTTCGTGGGTAGGCACTGCCTACCTTGCCTACCCAGACGGCACGTCCCTGATATATATATATATATATATATATATATATATATATATATATATATATATATATATATATATAATATATATATACATATGTATATATATATATATTTTTCATTAATTTCGTAAGTAGGACTTCACTTTTAAATGCATATTTTGCTGAACCACACATTTCATGTGAAAAAACATGTGAGGCATTGTAATAATTGCAAAAAATTCTGTTGAGGAAGAGATCCATAGTCACCTACTCATTTTAATAAAGTCAAGTGAAGTCCTGCGTTTAAGTTTAACCAAATAAATTTAAATATAATATAAATAGCAAATGATCAAAAACATTTAACTTTTAATGGTGTTATTATATGTTTTCCATGTCTACCATGCAGACTGTTAGCTGAATCAAGAATGCTTTGCAGGAGGGATTTAAAAGTAGTACATGCTTTTGTTGTGTGTCAAAAGTTAATTTACGACTTTTAAATTAAATCATTTAGTGCTTACTGAATATTTATTTTGTTTGCAAAAAGTTCTGAATTGTCTTTACAAGCTAATTTTAAACTTAGGCTGGTTCTAAATTTGTTTTCAATTGAAAAAAAAAACCCGTTAGCAGTCTTTACTGGCGTTGAATTGAAAAAAAAAGAGTAACGCCGCGACAATTTAATTTTAAAAACTTATGTTTCTTTCCAATAAAAATGATTGCTTCGCATTTGTTTTTGGAAATCTGGAGATAGGAAACTTAAAAGATTAAAGATCAAATGGACACTCTAAAATTATTGATCCATGGAGATTTGGCTTGTTCTTATTTCCAGTTAAGAGCAAGAGATGTTTTACTTAACCGCTGACTGTTTTTTTCTTTACATTTCAATATATTTATTTCTTCTCTCCCCCTTTTTTTAGCTTTTTATTAAAATGTATTCATAAACTTGTTGTTAAATAGCTTCTTGTATCAAGCTTCTTTGAAACAGAAATATCGAGGTTCAATCTTCCCAGAAACCTTAATCTTCTTATGACTTTTATATTACGAATGAGCTCAAAAATATGCAAAATGTCGAACACTTTTTTACACCCTATGTCTTCTGTTGTACCACGGTTATAAAAGTACAAAACGTAGAATAAGTATCTAGTATTAAAATGATAATATTTTGCTGTTTTAAAAGATTTTAAATTATAAACGGTGAATTAGCAAAGATAATTAAATATTTTCAAAATTACCCCAGCATCATTTCATTAAGGTTAAAAAATACTGATGATTTTTTTTAATGTTTAATGCGTCTTCTTTCGATCCTGGAATCTAGGTCTACATAAGAAATCTCAAATTAGGATGCCTTTTATGAAAATTTCCTGGGGCAAAAACCTTCAAAAAATGTTTTTCGAAATAAAAGTTAGAAGTTTTTTAGTTACATCTAATTTTAAGTAGAAGATTCTAATAAGAAACAGCAAGCAAAAATAAAGACGCTCAGATAAAACAAACAAGTAGTTTGTCGTCGTCTTCTTGACAGTAAGTCTTCAAGCTCTTCTGAAAATTAAACAATTTGGAGTACGCATCTAGGACGAACGGTTGCAAAAAAAAAAAAAAAAAAAGTCTTGCAGGCAAAACTGGAACATTGTATTATAATAGTACAAGAATTTCAAAATTTAATACGCATTAAGAATTTGGCACTGTACCAAATTCTCCTATTTCTTCTATTCTTGATTTTATCGTACCCATGCAGACGTGCTCGGGAAATTGATGTTTTGATTAATATTGTTGTAAATATAAATCAGAGAATTATGTACAATGGCCAAACATAAGGTTTAAACAATAACAACTGGATTGGTACCTTTTTAGATGGTCAGTTAACTGGCGTTCGGAAGAAGGATGACAAAAATACAAACACACATACGCTCGGTTGAAAAAATATTAAAATATTGTAATATTTTGTACATATAAAAAATGAGCAACACTTTTGTTGTAATAAAATGATAGTTTTTGCAATTTACGTGTTAAGTAATAATTACCATGTATTGTCCAGTGGGGTATTTATTCTCATAAATTATAATTAACAGTTAAAATTAATCATGTTTTGATTAAAAAAAATTGTTTCCTGGTAAAAAAAGTGTATGGGGAGAATTGAACTACTGCATTTCGTATACATATTAATTCATTTATTAATTCATTTACACTTTTTCATTTATTTTTTTACTTATTCCTTCATTCACTCATTGATCTTATTTATTCATTTTTTACAACTTCATTTTTTATCATATATTAATTAATTACTTATTCAGAGAATGCTTCATTATGTATTTAATTAATAATTTTTCCTTGCTCATTCATTGGCTCAAAATTATTTTGTAATAATAAAAAGAAAATATTTTATTTGAAAAATATATGATTTTTTACTCTTTCTTTCACATGAAGAAAAAGTAAAACATTGTCATTTTTTGCGGTACAAATTCATTGATAAAAATAAAAAAATACTTCAATATAAGATTTATTGAAAAATGAATTGTTTTTTCTCTGCACTGCTTTGTACTTTAATTTTGGAAACAAATTTCCAATTTTTTCACTTCAAAAACGGTAAGATATCTTACCTATTTAGCTCTTTCCTATTCCCCTACATGATTTAGTTCCTGTTTTGCATCACAATCTGGAAAACGAGCTATCTATCATTTATAGCGCCCGGTGGGCTTAACACATTCAGTCTCTAAGCACAAAACTTTCCTTGCTGTTGTCGATTAAAAATAGTTTTCGGGTAAAGTGTCACTTTGAAAAGTGAAAGTAATTTATCAGTCTAGTACATTATGGACTGACTAAACATACTTATTATTCTTGTCTATAATCTTGCTCTGCTTCAGTAATATAATGTCTAATTTATCATGATACGAATATAGGAATGTAATTTGGAAAATAGTAAGAAGTTTAGGAAATAGACAAATATCATAATCATTCTCAATGCCTAATGTCTCTATATTCGTCATTAAATAGCTTACATAATACAGTTTTGCCTAGAATATAAAACAACAAAAACTGCTATACTTTATTTTTAAACTAACATAATCGAGGTACCTACTTATAAATAAATAATAAAAAGTTTCAACATGTTTGACTTCATAAATGATAGAAAATATAATTACATTTCATGAATAACCTTAAAAAATTGTCTTGTATTTGAGCTAAATTATTTGGCCGCTGGTAATTTTCAAGCTTTTGTCAGTCATTACCACATTACTTAATGTTATCAACCTATCCTAATGATGGAAGATTAACTACCTCAATAAAATTGTTTTTAAGGTGACTAATATCTGATGATAAAATTTTTAATGAAAGTAAAACTGGATACATGTTTTAGCCTGTAAAACTGCGAATTAAAAATAAAATTTTGTCATTCTTTAACATAAGAATTTACTAGACAGACCTACAACCATTCCATATATTTCTTGAGATAATGACTTGGTTTAATACAACGTTAACAAATAGAGACTTTTTATTTACTCCAGAAAAATAAGACGCACAGCACTTTTTCCGCATAGTGACAGAAAGTATGCTTCAGTGCCATGCGTGTATTAGATAATCTTACGAGAGTTTAGCTTTGACTCTCACCAATTTTAAATATAAAAACATTAATGGACAACGTGCAGTGATTTATGATTTTTACTCAACATGCAGGATGCACCATTTACCCTTACTTTTTGCGTGAGTTTGATATTTGGGATAAAACAGTATGGTGAGTTCTGGTAAGTGCGTACCCTTTTTTTCAAAGTTATGTTCTCAAGGATGCTGCTCTGTTGAAAAATCTTGTACACTCACAATTTTTTTGTAGTTTTCTTTTCAGATCCTTTACTAAGATTTTCAAGCATATATTATGTCAAATAAACCACAAGCATAGGTTTTGTGACCTAAATTGAAATCTTATGCTGCATTCAATGTAAATATAAATACTTGATGGAAATGACGTCGGATTTATAATCGGCTAATAAAAGAGTTATAAGCAAAATTAAAGGTGAATTACGAGAGTCGGATTTTTCACGTAATGGTACACACTTGCCTCATCATAATGGTACGCACTTGCTGCGCATAATAGTACGCATATGCCTCATGATAGTGGTACGCACTTGCCCCATCATAATGGTACGCACTTACCCCCACCTTACTTTAAAGGAAGGGAAAGTGCGTACCGTCATATAAAAAAATTTTAGTTACAGTATTTGATCAAAATACCCCATGTATGTTATAAGTAGATATTACTCAAAAGAGACAACTTGCATTTCTTGACTTCAATTGCTTGGTATGACTACAAGAGAAACTGAAACAAAACCTTCTCAATCTTTACTTTAGAGTTTTTTTGAAGACATTTAAGTTGTCTCTGATTGTGTTTCTTCTATTGAACCCAGGCCTGAATTCTACCTATTGAAATTATCATTAGACAGTTATCTAACATAGTCGATTTGTTGCAGAAGCCATTTCAGGACAGCGTTCATATAATTCCCAGTGGACGCACTTACCCCGTGGACGCACTTACCAGAACTCACCCTAACTGAAACGAAAAATAAGAGAGGTTGAATGAAAGGCATTAAAACTAGAAAATAAAATGAAGTATTGTGATTAAAAGACATCTTGACACCTTGCTACCAATGTTTAGCATGTGAGAATTTAATCATTTAATTTTCATAAAAATATTTATTCATGTATTATCGTATCATATTCTAAACAGCTGTTTTATCCAAATAACACCATAGATCATTTTAATTTTATTAAAAAAACCATAAAGTCAAATGTCCACTTCTTCATTGCCTGCGAGAGATCTTGGCAGGCGGGATAATTGTTCAAATAATGAATTTTGAAAAAATATGAGCAATAAAGAGTACCCTTCTCCCCTACTCTCTTCTCCCCTACTTTTTAAAAATTGGGAGTCTCACCATGCGAAAATGTTCTTTTTCGGAATATAAATTAACTAATAACATTTTTGGATTCTATTCAAGTGTTTAGAGGTCCTCCAAAAATTTCGAATTTTACCAGAAACGACAAATATGAACAATACTAGCTGAATACTACATATAACTATTGACTAATGGTGAAAATTAGAAGAATTTAAAACATATTTATTTGTAATTCAAGCATGTTTGAAAAATTCATGAAGTGCAATAATACATTGAAGAACATTAGTGATAATTGGCCAAGTTAATGCAATAAAAGAAGAAGTAACATTAAAGCCTATATATAACTTGAACAATTAATACAGAAGAAACAAGTAACTATAGAAGAGTTTTCAACAAAAGCTTTATCTTTTTACATGACTGCAGTTCTGACACCTTCTTGACTTGCGTGTCAAGGAAGCTGTCATTAATTCTCATAGTCTGGCAGAAGCTACGAGAAATTTTCTAATCAATCACCTTTTGGGGAAATTTGCATAACAAACGTGAACCCCTTTTGTTTTAGATTGTCGATATTATTACAGACTTATCTTCTTAACAGAGACATTAAAAGCATGCAAAATGTTGCAAGCTCTTTATTTAGATGTCATGACTGCCGCAGCATCGTAATTTAAATCTATTGTATGCATTTAGATGCCATTATATTTTTCAACTCTGAATTATTACGATGTAAGCTGCATACTTCTACTGTCGTGGTGTCCCTAATCTACAATAATGGATATTTTTTTATTTGACACATTTTGATATTTTATGTGTGTTCTGGCCAGAAAGAAGCATTTTAATATGAGTTGCGGTCCGTGAATAGAAAAATGTTGGGCATCACTGTCATAGTTTTAAAAAAAAAATAAATTAAAAAAAAACTCTTAAAGTTTAGTAACACACACATTAAAAAAGGGAAATTAATCATGTGGACATTTTGCTCGGATTAATCTCTACTATTTTTTAATATAAAGAAACAAAAAAAAAAATCACGTGTGCCTCCCTGTATTACATCATTGTGTTGATACTATAGCAGTAATTTCAATCTTGTAAGTTTCCCATCAAAGAAAAGAAAAAGCATACGAAATTGTGTAATTTTATCACAATTTAAAAGGTTCTATTTTAAATTTCGGAATGTCTTACTAATGAAAAAGTTATTCTATACAATCGTGTTTCGTCAACTTTTAATGTTTCTCAACTATGCAAAGATTATTTAGTTAGCTATTTCCTTCTTTATCTTGATATAAACATAGACAGTTACAAAACAGATAATACCAAGCAAAGATATTGAACACCTGCTAACAAGATGATTACAAAGTTTCCCATGAATTACAATGATTGGTTAACACTGCTGCAGAAAAAAACCCTCCGTTCTATAATATGTTAACTAGATCTATATTTTGTTTCTGGCTCCACATATAACTATTTTTGAAATTACATTTGACTGCAATTTTTTTAAGTAAATGCAAAAGTTAAGAGTGTAAAAAACTTTTCACTAATTATTAGTAGTTTTATAAAATTTTGAATTTCTAACTCCGAAAATGAGCTTATTTTTATTTATTAGGTAGATTTACCACAGTTCATATTAACACTTTCTTTCTTGATAAAATGCGTAAAATTAGAGAATAACATCATTACCTATGTTTCATTATTTGATTAGCTGACCTTTTAGAAGTATTTACCCTAAACTGCAAGAATTAAAAAATTCATTTTTTGGGGGAGGGGTGAATTATAGTCTAAATATGACTTGTTTGTTTACTGTTTGCTAATAGCGATGAAACTAACTTTAAAATTATGTCATACGTATTGCGGAAGTTATGGTGGACTCACAAAAAGCACCTTTGAGAAATAATATATTTGATATTGAAATTTAATCCGTTAAAATAGAGGTTTCTTTCTAATTTTAACACAACAACAGCTCAAAACCCTATTTCCAATTATTTCCGATTATATAAAGGGTGTTCAAATGAAAAGGTACCGAAGATCTCTACAACATACCGTGTTAACAAGTTAATCATGCCCGTATGGGAGAACATAGCGAGACATCCAGCGAAGCGATTTAATGTTCAACGGGGATTGTCCATGGGCAGAAGATATTACAGGCTATATCAACGAGCGACGTCCAGTTGACGCGGTGGTGCGTGGGAGAACAGGATGGCGTTCAGATTGCAAAATTCGAAGATAGAGAAGCAGAGACGCATTATCCGATTTCTGACAGCGGAAGGTGTCAGCCATGAGAAGGGAACATTAACTAAGATGTGTATTGTGAAATTGTCCAAAACCTTCACAGATTCATCAAGAGCCAGACAGAGGCTGCTCACAAAGGATGTGGATCTACTCCATGATAACGCGTATCCATAAGTCTCCAGGATTACCCACTTGGTACTTGCCCAAATGAAGTGGGAGAAACTTGACTATCCACAATATTGCCCAGCCATGTCACCCTGCCGTTTTCATGTGTTTGATTTTTTGAAAAGCATCTGATAGGGGAGCACTTCATCTCAGACGATGAACCCGAGGACACTGTAAAGGACTGAGTCTCGTCACGGCCGCAGACATACTGGGAACAAGGAATCCTTTGGTCAGTTAATCAGTGGGAGTGCTGTGCTCACGCCTATGGTGAATAATTTTCATAAAGTCCTCATTTATGCCCACAGTATCGTTGGGTATCTTTTCATTTGAACAACCTTAATATATTCATGGAAATGTGGATCAGAATTCGAAGGAAAAAATATTTTTTTACAAACGATATTTTCTGGGCCAGGGGAGAGAGACGATCCCACTAATGTTGCGCTATTAACACTCACACGGCCCTCTAACCAACTGAACTAATGGACCTTAATATCCGAAAGATATTTCCTCGTTGAAAAAGAACACCGTGGTAGCAGAACGAGGTTTAATTGGACTAGACGAACGAGATGCTGTCAAGAACACAAATGCCTGCTCTCGCTGGAGAAAGACTATATTCCTTAATTAAAATTTTTAATATTTTGGCAAATGTTTCTGCAGTGATGAGTACGTTTATGACGTATGTTTTTGCAGTTATCTGACTCACAAATAACAGCCCACGAATCAGATATCACGCTTTCAAAATGCTTTTTAAAGATTGTATGAGAACTTCATAACAGGGTCATGTATGTACAGTTAAATTTATCGTCATCAAATGGAAAGTACTATAAATATGGTTTACTTGAGTAGCATATTATGCTAGTTGACGTAACTATGGGTCATAATGCTCACATTCCCGAAACAACAGAGTTTTGACTTTTCACAGGCGTCATTTTGACACATTTGCAGACATAAAAGCGAAAAACTGTACAGGTCATTGACAAATAGATTACCAGTGTAGTGCTTACACGTTGCGGTAAGACGGCGATATCGGTCGACCAATAGTCTGTTGCATGTGTTTTACTATTTATCTTGATCTCTGCCTCCTGTTCTTTCTTTCCTCTAAGGCAATGTACTATTCATCTGCTGTATTGATGGCTTGTGGACGACCACAACCAGATTGTTACTCAGCTGCTCTTGTAGTTAAGAATGTACTCCTAAGTCGTGAAAGGATGCTATGGGCAATACTGAACTGCACAGCCATCTGTTTCACTTCGACCATTCTCAGTCTTTCCAATGATTCAACCTTATATAAAATCAACCAGAGGTCGTCAAACGGATCCATTTTGCATTATTTTACACCAAGGCAGCATCTAGTTCTCGCTTAAATCGATGTACGTAGAGGAATGGCTCACCCAGAAATTCTGAGCTCACACTTTCAGCAATTTTACTTACACCCAATACTCCCCCCACCACTTGTAACTGCATGTGCTAACGTACACGATCCTAATCAATATTCTTATTGCTCTTTTACTCCGCTCTGCGTTTTTTTGTTTCACTGATATGCAAGTTTTAAAACTTCGTCCTTATTTTTTTAACACTAGTGTATGAAAACACTGGTAACACTGAGAGAGCTTTGACACAAATGCTCACGCTCCTCGATTTTGACATTACTTGCAACATATCAGTTTCATTTTTTTTTAAATTTGTATAGAATAAGAGATTAATAGTAAGACCTTAAAGGAAAAAAATATTCATAAATGTAAATTCAAGAAAAGTACTAAGATTAGACAAAAACAGAAATATTTGAGAATATCGAGTTTTGATAATAAACCAGTAAAAAACAGGTTCCGAAATGAAAACGAGTTAATGAAAACATTTGCAAACGCTTCATTTCTTCATCGGACTTCATCACTGTAAAAAATAAATATTATTTTTGCAGTATAATACAGCTAATGTTATAGTAATTTTACAGTAATAATTCGTAAAATTGCTAATTTTATAGTAGTAAACTGTAAAATTGCTAGTTTACAGTAATACACTGTAAAATTGCTAATTTTCAGTTTTTTACTGTGCATTTTACAGTTTTTCCCCGGAACCTCTGCTGCTAGTATTGTAGTGTTGTTTTTAAAGTAAAATACAGCTAATTTTACGGTAATAAGCTGTAAAAATGCTAATATTACAGTAATAAACTGTAAAATTGCTAGTTTTGCAGTTTATTACTGTGCTTTTACAGTTTTAAACTGGAACCTTTGCTTCCAATATTTTACTGTACAAACAAGTTTATTTTTTTCAGTGTAGAAGTCCATAAGTTGGTCGTCGCTAACACTACAGCCATATTACCGGTATTATTAATACTTGTATTAACGGAAATTACTTTTTCTGATAATGGGAACAAATATTTTTTACTTTCATTCTTTGTAAATGAACCACGAGCTTTTACCACGAAGTTTCTCCTTGCACCAATTAGACATTGGCTTATTTTACGTCATATTTTGCAATTAAAAAATTGCTTATTTCAAAAAATGTTCAATTGCTTATTTCAAATGCTGCAATATAGACTGGTAATTTGGGATGCGCTGCTACACTTTTCCAACTGTATCGCAACACCTAGTATACGCACAGTTCCACAGTACACGCATGCCATATGGGACTGTTTACATGGTAGGCAACCACTCACAGCACAACAGCACTCACAAAGCACAGAAGAGAGAAAGTACATCTATGACCGAGTCAGGATTCGAACCCGGAACCTCCTGATTTAGGTAAGACTTTTCTGACCACTATACTAATGTGGTCGATTACCTTCCAGTTTTAGCCAGATATGTTACTATAAGAATTTAGACTGAATACCTAACATTATTTTACTGCATAGCGTAATTTGTAAATGAATTGAAATAAACTTTTACTTTGCAATTTTTTGCGGATTTGGAAGACAATTTGTATGTTCATATTTCACTTTATTCGGATATTTTAAATGAATCCCAATATTTTTTAAAAATAACTGTCTTATATCAACATTAATACAACATTAAGTAAAGATAAGTAATTTCTAATGTAGCACTTAATTATAAAACAACCCAGAAAGAAAGAGCCTAATACCTGATTGTATAAGTAAAGCTATGTTTTTAATCCATTACTTAAGATAACTACTTACTTCAACAAGGAACAGTATTCTATTTAAAAGTTAAACAATTAAGAACGTTTAACTAATTGAAATACATTGTTTTTGCGTACAACATCGTTTTCGGTAATTTAGCAAACAGCATCTTACGCAATATGTTTGTTTGAACAATCTTTATGGAGTTACTTTTATTAATGATTACGCAAATTGATTTCAGACAGCAAGAAGTTATCTTTTTAAGAGAAAAATATATCTTCTAAATAAATAAATGTTGAGTATTTTTATCAGTTTAACTAACAAGGAAAATTTGCTCTCACTAATTACTGAAAAACTAGTAATATTGCAAATCAATTAAAGTTTTAAAAAACAAGTCATTAGCAGAAGAAAAGTTGAAAACTGCAATTTTTCCTCCTAATTACTTTATCTCAATTAATGTAATTGAAAGTATTTTATTTTTACCCTTAAAATTAATTTAAATCACATTACGGATACATTTACAAACTTTTGTTTAAGACTAGTAATACAAAAAGTGAAAGATTTGACACTTAACTATCGAGTTAAAATTAGAATTTGTTACTTTTTATTTGGAACTTTTTTTTCCCTAAGTATGAGCATTTATCTTCCACAGGGCAGTACATATTTTTATCTTGTCCCACACGCTACGCTTTCCCTTTCAATATTAATATTTTTCATATATTCTCCAAGTATCAAAACCATATCATCCGTTTTAATTTTACCACTCTGTACAACATTTCACTCTTTTAGGGAAATACCATTTGGGTCTTGCAGGTGAACTTTTCTCAAATTTCGGAAATTAAAATAAGTAAATAAAGAGTAATAAAATAAATTCAATGCCGTAAGTATGACGGTAATGACATCAAAAACTCTTTTAAGCTCCGTTCTTCACTTAATTTTTTCGCTATTAGAATGTACTAATTGCTTACATAGTTTTAAACTACGTGTAGTGGGATGCAAAAAGAAGAAACGAATTTTCTTTGCACAGGGGCAAAAATAATCTTAACACGAAAGCTTGGAAATAGTTTCATTCAGAGTTCAAGTACTGAATTAGTAGAATTAGTTCAGAGCAACCGAATTTGACACAGATACTAAAACTGAAAAAAAAAAAGGTGGAAGAGGGTAGGGTCATTTTTCCTTTTAAGAGCGTTCTTTATTTTTGTGTCTGGTTTTCTTTTTGAAAATTTATCATTTGTTCCAATGGAATAATGGTCCAATTGCATCATTGAAACATTAATGAATATATAAGATTAAACATTTAATTTTTTAGAAAATTATGTTTTGTGTGTGATGCTTTATTTTTTATGAATTGCTTTTGTCACAACAAAACAATAAAGAGGGGATCTAGTCACGCTTAAAAAGTTTTCGAAACTGATAAAACGTATTTAGTTTCTTAAAATTCTATTATAAGAGAAATTTTGTTATACTGCGCGTTTTAGCTGAGCAAAAGTACTACAGTTATCGATTCATGATTTGTATAAAATATGGATAGAAAGTGCATATTGTGATTTTCTTGTAACCTGACACTATGTTTATATATCTTGAGCTACCTATTCCCCTTTTAGAAGTAGAAGAATGGTTTAAAATGTAAAATGACTCAATAAGTACGGTGCTAGAATTGAATTAAAAAGAAAAAACGGCAACACGTTTTAGTTTAAGAGTCGTTTTTTTTTAAGAATCAGGCAGTCAAAAAACTTGACATTTTTGATTTTGCTGAAAATTTCAAAATATGGTCTTTATTTAAAATTATTAAACACGTGTTTTTTTATTTTTTCAGAAAATTTTTTTTTCTTTCCGTTTTGGGATGTCAAAGTTGGACTTTGCTCTTTTTTTCAATAAAAACATGCCAACTTAGATGAGCCAATACTTTTTGCTTTAGCAGTGAACCGTGGAACTGACAATTATTTTGTGTTCTACTATATCCCCACTAACTATAAGTACATAAATATTTGTGGACGACTCTCGGCGCAAAGGTCAGAGGTCCCTCAAAGTTGTACGAAAAATAGTTTTTTAATGCAACTTTGACCGACCATATCTTCTTGTGGAAACTGTGCACCACGGTAGTGTACATATCAGTAAATACCCACCAAAGAGTAGTATCCAAAAACATAAAGATATGTGTGGTTGATATTTTGAACATCGAAATATTTGACTCTGAAGTTGCAGAAATCGCAAAATCACGTGACTTTGAGGGTCATTATCTCCTTGCACCATGAGTGACCAAATACAAAACTAGTTGGAGTAGAAGCCTTTCTTGTCCCAGAAACACAATCCGTTAGCAAACCTATGGCTACTTTTTCAGTTTTTGCATAATTCTGCTCTAAACCTTGAAAAATGAGTGTTTTTCGGCTTTAAGAAAAAGGGCCTGTTTTAAAATAGGTATTGCTATTATTTGTAACACTATTATATCCCAACTTCCTAACTAGCTGAAATGGCATCTAAAGATGGTTATACAGTTGAAACCAAATTGAAAATTAATTCTCGAAAATACTCAGTATACGTCAAAAACCATCTTTTTTTATTTGTCCAGGCGACGTTTTTTTTTTGTTATAGTTCTTTATTCCGTTCGGTTCCAACATGGTGGGCAATTTATGTACTTCTTGTCGCTCTAGTTGCTGTAAAACAGGAAAGCAATGTATCTTAACTCTTAAATAAAACAATATATCCTGTCATATTAAGTTTATAATGCTAAAAGAATATTTTGAAATGGACAATAAACATAATCCAAAAAAAAAAAAAAAACTTCTGTTCAGCTGTGCCCTCTTGGTCTATGTTGTGAATGTCATCAAAAACTCAACTTTTTCACAAATCAGAAGCCTCTTTAGCAGAATGTCACTTCCTAAAACTTTTGGTACATTAAAGCCCTCCGGTGATTGGTCTGGAAATTTTTGATGACATTCACGACATCGAGCAAGAGGGCGCAACAAGTAATTTTTTTTTAGATTAGGTCTATTATCCGTTTCAAAATATTCTCTTACATTATAAACTTGATATGACAAGATATATTACTTTATATCAGACTTAAGATACATTATTTTTCTGTTTCACAGCAAGTAAAACCACAAGAAGTACATAAATTGCTTACCATGTTGGAACCGAACGGAATAAAGAGCTGTAACAAAAAAAAAAAAAAAGTCGCTTGGACAAATGAATCGTTGAGTGCAAAAACTACATCAGTCCATAATTTAAAATTTTTCAGGAGAGACAAAAAACATCCTAACTCTTCCAATATTTTAAATAATCGATTGATTTTTTTTCTCAGGTACAAGATGCACATTTGAACTGCTGTCAACAAAAAGTACATTGTTTCTATTAAAATCGGACTTAGGAAAAATTAAAATGTAATTTGGACTGATGTAGTTTTTGCACTCAACCGGTTTTCAGACTTAGAGAAAACAGTTATTTTGCATTCAAAGTGTATATTTATTTATTATTTCGTCAGAAATGAAGAAACGGTTGCTTTACCAGTATAAACAGAAATTAGAAAAGTTAATAAACTCTTGGAATTGACGATTTTTAACCATAAATCGTTATAAAAAAATTGCAAAATCATAAGAAATCAGGATACATTTCTTGTATCCTTGATACCTGTATTTCATTAAAACAGATTAACAGGAAGGTTATTACAAAAGTTGAGTGGCGGTAGCTAAATCTATACCAATGTAACAGGAAACAAAAAAAGTATAGGTATGTAGTACATCTATTAAAATAGATCATTTTCAATCATTGTGTCACCGTCACGTGAAGTAGTTGGCCAGCCAAATAATTCATTATAAAACACTTTACAGTTTTTAGGAATATGTATAATCATTTTCTTGATGTCATCTATTTTTTTATGTTGATTGGTACTTTCCCTGATGGGTAGGCATGATTTGAGGGAAAATCGAAGTCATGGGAAATATGTTTTAGCAGCTGATAGCTGTGTTCTTGAGCCCCATCGATGAAAGTGTGTGCTGTGACAACCCCTTTTTCTTCAGAATCATATTGAAACTCTTTGTATCGAGTAGGAGTAAATTTAAATTTTTCTTCTTTCTCCACACTTTTCCCTTGACATTGCCATGTTGAAAAAACACGGCGCCTGATTGTGCGACTAGAAGGTGATGCGCGGAATTCCTGCGTTGAGCGCAAAAACTACATCAGTCACAGGACTGATGTAGTTTTTGCGCTCAACGTTCAAATGGGGATGCTCGTATCTTTCGAACTACTCACCTGTGTGTCCTAGTTTTTTCACTCAACATGCATCTTGCCTTCCAGAGTTGTTTTCCATCAAAAACGAAATTTCGAATTTTTTGGACTGATGTAGTTTTTGATCTCAGCGATTCAAATAAAAAAAATATGGTTTTTGACGAATACTAAGTATTTTCGAGAACTCATTTTCAATTGGGTTTCAACTGTATAACTATCTTTAGATGCCATTTCGGCTAGTTAGGAAGTTGGGATATAATAGTGTTACAAATAATAGCAATACCTATTTTAAAACAGGTAATTGTCCTTTTTTCTTAACGCCGAAAAACACTCATTTTTTAAAGTTTAGAGCCGAATTATGCAAAAACTGAAAGAGTAGCTATAGGTTTGTTAACGGATTGTGTTTCTGGGACAAGAAAGGCTTCGATTCCAACTAGTTTTGTATCTGGTCACTCATGGTGCAAGGAGATAATGACCCTCAGAGTCACGTAATTTTGCGATTTCTGCAACTTCAGAGTCAAATATTTCGATGTGCAAAATATCAACCACACATATCTTTGTTTTTGGATACTACTCTTTGGTGGGTACTTACTGATATATACACTACCGTGGTGCACCGTTTCCACAAGAAGATTTGGTCGGTCAAAGTTGCATCAAAAAACTATTTTTCGTACAACTTTGAGTGACCTCTGACCTTTGCGCCGAGAGTCGTCCACAAATATTTATGTACTTACAGTTAGTGGGGATATAGTAGAACACAAAATAATTGTCAGTTCCACGGTTCACTCCTAAAGCAAAAATTATTTGCTCATCTAAGTTGGCATGTTTTTTATTGAAAAAAAGAGCAAAGTCCAACTTTGACCTCCCAAAACGGAAAGAAAAAAATTTTTTTTGAAAAATAAAAAACACGTGTTTAATAATTTTAAATAAAGACCATATTCTGAAATTTTCAGCAAAATCAAAAATGTCAAGTTTTTTGACTGCCTGATTCTTAAAAAAAAGGCTCTTAACAGTACGGAAAACTCTTTTTTATGTGAATCACATTACTGAATAAATGTGATTCCAACTACGTCTCTATTTTCTTTTTCGCATTCTTTCTATTTTTTTTTCTTTTCGAGATAACATTTGCACTCTCTGTTATTCTTCTTTCCAAACAGTTCATTTATGAAAAGTACAAGAGCATTATTTGTGATTAAGATAGAAATATTATATGTTTCACATCAGTTACTTAACTGCTAACGATACTTTCATATCAACTCGACTGGAATAAGAACGGTGGAAAAAAATAAACGATAAATATTTAATTTAAGCGTATCCATTTTCAAAGTTGTCTTATTTCTATTTAAAGATATTTCTTTAACTGTTGTTAAATATAACCACTTACATTTTATATTTATCGTTAAAAGTAATAATTTTATTTCGATACGAAATATTAGCAAGAGTATTGGTTTTTGTTTTACTTTTACTGAAATGGGAGAAAAGTTTCCGAGCCATATGAACTCATTATGGAAACCATATCTGTATGTAGCCTTTAAAAATGTAAATTGGTATCTAGGATGCACATTCATATGCAAATTGAGGTTTACTTATCGTTTTCTTTCGAATTGCAGTTATATTTACTTTCTGCTTCGTGAAGCATCACATTAACAGTTTAGTTTTTCAAATTGCTGGTTTTTTAATACTAATGCATAAAAGCAGGTCCGATTTTTTTTCAAACATAACATTAAGCTTCTTCTTGATTTCCACAAAAGATAAGAAAAGTTCCAGTGCAGAGATTCCAAAACATTTTAAGCAATCGCTGCCAAAACTCTTTCTTGAGCTCTCTTGGTCACAATAATACAATCATTTTAAATTCTACTAAGATAAACATTGGGCCAGTCAGACGGAAATGTAATACAAAGCGTTGAAATGTCCCCATAACAAAAAGGTCTGGTAAATGCCGTAACTGTAAAATAATAACATGGAATAAGCGAACTTTGTTTTACTGTCGGCATGGGATGTAGAGTAAATTCCGAGGAGTAAGTTTCCGCCTTTAAGTTTGCGCTAAGGCAGAACTGCTTGACATAAATAGCTCAGCTGTGCCGTAAGAATACTGCAGTTTTATCCTTAATATGGACTCAACAGTCTGGAATAGACAATAACCGAGCAGGAGGCAGATGTTATCTTACTTGTTTTTATTTCAAATCAAAAGCCTAGCCCACCCTTTACAGGTATAGGTTCGAAATGGGAACTAGATGGACTTGAGAACATTGTCATCACTGAAAATTTATTCCGCATTAGTCAAATTGCTTTTGTTTTAACATTGCTAAGGTTTTCAAAACGGATCAGTTTCATGACATAGTTCTCTTAGTTAATAACGTGTATTTATTTTTAACTTCAACCCTAAATTCATTGACTTGAATTGTAATCTAAAATTGCTTTGCAAACCCAGCAGAACTCTAAAGTTCACTTAATGATTCGCACCTTCACACTTTGAAATGGGCATTGGACAGCGTCACATCCCTATTTATAAATTTATTTTGCTACATCGAAGTCGTTGACATCTTTGCAATGCTTATTTTTTTAATACTATGCAACAGTTGTAGTCCTCTTTGTCACAAAAATGGTTTCATTTTTTTAAATTTCATTCAAGAGACGAAAATGGGTCAGAAATATTTTCGTTCTCCAACACCAATTTCAGTTTATCATGATAGCACCACCTATATCACTTAAGTTACTACAGAGATTAGCAGAGAAAATAAAGAAAAATAAGGGGGCGGGAGAGATAAATATATGGACATTCCGTTTTAACTTGCATAACCTTTATTTTTGCATTCGTTCGTCCCAGATGCAATTTTTCCTAATGCAAAAAAAACTCAAAATGAGGTGCAGAGTTAAGATAATAAAAGTTTGAAGCGAAAAAAAAAACAAACAAATACAAAATCAAACTTTTCATATGGACTTCACGTACCCTAGCTTATATTTACGCAAGTTATGGCGTACCCACAAAAAACAACTTTGAAAAACAAATACAGTAACCACTCGGAATATCAAGCTTAACTTTCTTCATAAAAGCAAACGAAAATTAGCTCGCCAATTTCTCTTTTAAAATAATAATAAACATTAAATACTGTTTAATGGTGGAGTATTATTCGAAAGTTGCAGCTGAATCTGCAACAAATATAAACGCATAGAAAACATACACGTTTAGTTCATTGACTTCATAAATTTAAAAAATACTCGTTCTATGATTTTTTCCCCTTTGAAGCAATGTTTTTTTAAATATAATTTTTCGGGAGACAAAAGACAAACGCGATATACCCGTGTGACGGACATAACGAGGCTCGACGTGACGAGGACTTGCTGTACAAGATACTACGATTTTTCTAATTTCAACACAACAGCCCACTTGGAGATAGAAGTGTCTTAAATGAGTTAAGGTAATACCGCATGTTAAATTTGTATCATATTTCATCTGAGAAAAGTTACGTCATTCAAGAACTACTTATTATTTCCCTTAAGATGGTCAATCCCATGACATTCTCGGTATTAACATGACGCTCTCAACAACTGATCAAATGGGACTCCAGCTCGGGATGACATGCACTAAAGTAATGCGTAATAAATCAAGAAAAGAAATTGAAATAGATGCCCCTATTTTACTGGAAAAAAACAACAGCTGTTGATTACGAATTTAAAATTATGCACGATATTTCTATCCCATAGGAATTCATCTCACGAATTTTGCATTATTACCACGCTACCATAAGCAAATGAACTAATAGGATATCCTTTTGGGATGCTACGCACAGTTATCCATGAGTAGTGAAAAATCGGAATTTCAGTTCCAATTTTGATTTCAATTTATTTCAATCAATGCATTTAAAAGCAAGCAGACAACAGACGCAACAAAAGACAAACACCACATATACAGACAGAGATACAAAAAAAAAAAAAAAACGTCGCAATGTACAGAAAACAAAAGCCCTGATTGAGTAGATGGAAGTTAAGGCTGTAATAACAGCCCCACTAGCTCCCACCCATCAAAAAAGCAAAATCGGTGTTTCGACAAATAAATCAAAATATGAACTGTCTATCTATTTTTAGTCGAAAGCGGTAAAAAAAAATCTTTAAAATCCTGTGTTAATCATAAAGTTTGACAACTTATTCAGGGAGTTACGGCGTTATCTCATACAAAAATAAATAAAAAAATAATTAATAAATCATAGAAAAATAATTTGTATGACGGGGAAACTTTTTGACTTGATCTTACTTTCAAAATTTTCAAGTTGAGTTACATTTTAGACAAAGCAAAAACTCAAATTCATACAGATTTCACCATAAATTAGTTCATAGTTGTCAGAGTAAGATCAGTCACTTAACATTTTGACCAAATTTCTTACTAACATGCACATTCTTAGTGGTACAAGCTGTGGGGCACATTGGTGCTGTGCTTGAGACCCGCTTACGAATTCTGATCTAAGCTGCATCATACTACTAAAGAATATGAGTGTATGTTTCATCAAATGAGGCTTGCCAATTTGTTGGATACAAATGATGTTGTTAACTTGCGCAGGTAGCTCCAAAATATCAAGCATCATCTTTCGTAACCAGCCTATAGGTATCGTTTTCTGGAGCAACATACAGCTTAATTTTTTTCAGCGATATAAATTTACTAATTTCATTGGAATTAGAGTTTTAAAATTTTAGAATTTTTACGTGTCTAACAAATATTTTAATTTAAAGATTTTCTTCAAATATATCATTGAATAATATCAAAAAAACGTTCATGATTTTTTAAGTAATGCATATAGTACAATATTTTAAGATATCAAAATAATGTTGAAAGGAAATAGTGAAACTTCTGACTATTTTCGCAATGTAAGTTTTAGCGTATTAGATGTAAGCAAAAATATGTTTATCGCAAAGTATTTCTGTTCGATTAGACTTTTTCCCCAAATATTCTCCGATAAGATTCTAGATAGAAAAATATTCCTCCTTAAGTATCTTTAGAGTTTTTTTCTTGGCTATATACATTCATAATAAACGTTCATATCTGCAACAAATATATCTGTGCTAATGGTGCAAATATATTTTACTCGATTTAGTTCCCCATTCTTTTTCATATTTTGGCTACCTTAATAATTCTCCCTTGACAATTGAATCGGTGAGTGCAAAAACTACATCAGTCCATAATTTCAAATTTTTCAGGAGAGACAAAAAACATCCTAACTCTTCCAATATTTTAAATAATCGATTGATTTTTTTTCTCAGTCACAATATGCACATTTGAACTGCTGTCAACAAAAAGTGCATTGTTTCTATTAAAATAGGACTTAGGAAAAATTAAAATGTAATTTGGACTGATGTAGTTTTTGCACTCAACCGGTTTTCAGACTTAGAGAGATAAGTTATTTTTCATTCAAAGTGTATATTTATTTATTATTTCGTCAGAAATGAAGAAACGGTTGCTTTACAATTCTAAACAGAAATTAGAAAAGTTAATGAACTCTTGGAATTGACGATTTTTAAACATAAATCGTTATAAAAAAATGAAAAAATCATAAGAAATCAGGATACATTTCTTGTATCCTTGATACCTGTATTTCATTTAAACAGATTATCAAAAGGAAGGTTATTACAAAAGTTGAGTGGCGGTAGCTAAATCTATACCAATGTAACAGGAAACAAAAAAAGTATAGGTATGTAGTACATCTATTAAAATAGATCATTTTCAATCATTGTGTCACCGTCACGTGAAGTAGTTGTCCAGCCAAATAACTCATTATAAAGCACTTTAGAGTTTTCAGGAACATGTACAATCATTTTCTTGATGTCATCTATTTTTTTATGTTGATTGGTACTTTCCCTGATGGGTAGGCATGATTTGAGGGAAAATCGAAGTCATGGGAAATATGTTTTAGCAGCTGATAGCTGTGTTCTTGAGCCCCATCGATGAAAGTGTGTGCTGTGACAACCCCTTTTTCTTCAGAATCATATTGAAACTCTTTGTATCGAGTAGGAGCAAAGTTAAATTTTTCCTCTTTCTCCACACTTTTTCCTCGACATTGCCTGGCTAAAGGATTTTTTTTTTTTTTGTTGTATAAGCCCTTCCACCAATCATCAAAATTTTTGATGTCCAAGGAGAATAACTTAGTTACGTGAAAGCTGCTACTGGACTGGGTGTGACCAATTCTTCATATTCATCAGGTGTGTAAATTCGATCATGTCTTTGTATTAACCTCTTAACAGTACCAAAACCCCTATTAGGGAAGGAATGAGTGCCCTCGGATAGAGTAATAATGAATAACTTTGTCGAAACGTCCTGTATCCGTTAAAGCAAGGCAAAATCTTATCACGGTGTGATTTCGATTCTGTCCGTAGGTGCCATCAGAAAAGAGGTAATATTTAACATTTGATGGGATGTATGTGTCAATGTATTTCAGTAGCATGCTGCATACATCATTGGCTCCTTTGTGGGCTTCTCCTACGTGGTACTGATTTATTAGTTTTTAGGTTCTTTATCCCAAAACAATTCACCCAAAGTTGCCTCAAGTAAAAAATGTCCTGAACGGGGATTGCTGGAAGAGGGAGATTTTGCATGAAGTCGAATGAAAGCGCGACTGTGTCTTCACGTTCTTCACATAACTTGGTGACACTTTGAATCTTATTGTAAAATTTTTTCGCTTGTTTTTTATGCACAGCAAGTTCAGCAAGAGCAACTTTTTTAGCTGCTTCCCCAGTAGAGGAGCTCTTGATTTTTACATCAAATTCTTCACATTTTATGCAGACATCTGTCTGGGGACGTCCAAAGCGAAATGAAAAGTATTCTTTAAAATAATTGAGATAAAACTCATACTTCACATCCACATCAAGGTTTTTTTTTTCTTTAAACAAGGAGTACATTTTTTTCACATCAAGGCGAGCATCAAGATACCTAATATCTTTAGTGCCGTAGTGAGTAATCTTGGTGGGGAACGATGAAATGTGCTCGTGTATTTTCGAACACACTTCGGCAGAAATCGTATTCGTATTGAATTGTTTGCCTCGTTTATCTTCAGGTATTGCAGCCATTATGAGGAGATCAGAGAGCCTTCGAATTCTACCTTCAGTAATGTCATAAAATGACAAGAATGCTTTCCTACACACATTAACTTTTCTCCTGCGTAGAATATGAAATATTTAAAACTAGCAGCTACTTTCCTTGGATTTTCAGACCGAGGCCGACGCCGCTTAGTGGCGTGTTTTTCAATCAGTTGTTGCAAGAAAATATCTTGCTCATCTTTTGACTTCAACTGATTGAAAGAAACAATGAGTTCAGTTTTTTCATCGTCATTGATCTGAGCAAAACATTGTAATTTACAGTTACAAGGAGTACCTGTTGTTCTGGGTGAGATACGACGCCCTTTCCAGTTAACATGTTCAACCCCGTGAACTTTTGAGGTTCTGATGAAATTTCTTCGATGTTTGTCGTCATTTTTTCTTATTTTCTTTCTTGCTGTTTCATCACATTCAGTGCTTGAGGAACTCTCTGACTCGGACATATTTGATCTTGGAACACGTTTATAGCGATTAAAGCAAAGATAATGCACAAGGAATGAACGCCAGCCCAAAAAACACTGCGCCTGATTGTGCGAGTAGAAGGTGATGTGCGGAATTCCTGCGTTGAGAGCAAAAACTACATCAGTCACAGGACTGATGTAGTTTTTGCGCTCAACGTTCAAATGGGGTGCTCGTACCTTTCGAACTACTAACCTGTGTGTCCTGGTTTTTTCACTCAACATGCATCTTGTCTCCCAGAGTTGTTTTCCATCAAAAACGAAATTTCGAATTTTTTGGACTGATGTAGTTTTTGATCTCAGCGATTCAATTATTCGTTGCATAAGTTTTAGATAAATACACCGTTGTACATTTTCTGTTCAATCTACAGAAATATTAACATCCTATTTATTATGTAATATTACGTTAAATTATATTTTTGGAGAAAAAATGATGTTATAGGGAAACCGAAAAAAAAAGCAGCACAAACATTTATGACTTTTTTAAATTAATAGTAATACAATTTTATTCCATCTACCCGTTTAAAGTTGTGTTTTGCCAACTAATAAGAAAAATAACACTTTTTTAGCCGCTAAATTTACAATTATTCAAGCTAAACAAAATTCGTTGACATTAATTCATCGACATTAAAACATTAAAATTAAGAAGAAAAATACTTTATTTGCTGCGTTTTGTCCTACAATCCGTCTTTATCTTTAAATAATTTGATTAACTTTCTTTTAAATATTTATTTATATTTTACAAGACGATAAAACTTTAAATGATGTGGAATTTTAAAACACAGGCAGTTCAAGCATTTGTTTGAATTTCGTATTTATATGATTTATATCCGAGGAAAGTAACTAAAACAGCAAAGCAATTTGTTTCAATTATGTTAAAACTTTTTTTCCCCCTTGAACGATTGTTTATGCCAAGAAAGTTGACAGAAGTAATTGATTGGCCACAGTCTAAATATTTTTACATATTCATATAGAAAATCTAAAAAAATGTAACATAAGACTTAGCTGTTTTTTTTTTTGTCTTAATCATTTCTTATTATAAATTATTCCCCTCGGAAAACAACCTGAATATATCCTTTTTTTTTTTTCTTTTCTTTTCTGTGATGTTGAAAGAAGTTGATGTGATAAAAATGTGGAAGTTTTTGTTTCTTTGAATAAGATCTAAAGCTCTTGTATTGATGGTAAGATAGAAATTCTTTGCGGCATTCAAAATGCATGCCTGAAATGATTTTGAAAATTTTGGATCAACATTGTTTTACTTTTACACTTTTTGTTTTTCTGCAAATAGTTGAACGTTTTGGCATTTTAGCTAAAAATGTATGTCCCAAATTCAAAGGTTTTAGCTATTTTTTTTGTCTTAATCATTTCTTATTATAAATTATTCTCCTCGGAAAACAACCTAAATACACTGTTAAAAATTCAGGAAGGTTTTATGGTAAATGTTATTGCAAAATGTAGCGTTTACTGTACAGAATTTTTTTACAGTAAATTGTTCCGACAAAAAAAAATACGACTGCAGCGCAAATTGATCACCACGTGACTTACTGTGAGATGCAGATGATATCCTATTTTCACTCTCCTTATGTGTCTCATCTGGTACCGTGGATAGTAAAGCAGTGTGTAAAAATGGGGTATCGGGTTCAATCCTTGTCGTTCGTATCTTGTGCTTTTTAATTCTCGTTTTCTTTTTCGTAAACCTTTACAGTAAAAAAATATTTTACGGTAAAAGTTACTGGCAACATGGATGCCAGTAACTTTTACCGTAAAATTTCAGGAAAATTTTTGACAGTGTATATCCTTTTTTTTTTCTTTTATTTTCTATGATGTTGAAAGAAGTTGATGTGATAAAAATGTGGAAGTTTTTGTTTCTTTGAATAAGATCTAAAGTTCTTGTATTGATGGTAAGATAGAAATTCTTTGCGGCATTCCAAATGCATGCCTGAAATGATTTTACAAGTTTTGGATCAACATTGCTTTACTTTTACACTTTTTGTTTTTCTGCAAATAGTTGAACGTTTTGGCATTTTAACTAAAAATGTATGTCCCAAATTCAAAGGTAGCTTTAAAATTTACAATTTTTTTCACAAAAAAACTGTCAGGACATTATAACAATTGTGTATAAATAATGCGTTCCATAATTCAATAGCTTATATTTATATTTAAAAATAAATATAAGTGATTGAACTTATTCATTTGTATTCTACGAACAGCCCAAATCTTTCTAACATTAGTATTCTATAACATGAGAAGCGTTCTAAGTTATTAAGTAAATGCACAAAAGGCATTTTTAAGGTTTCTGATCAAATACTCCTTTATGTATGATTTATTTGGCTCCAAATTTTGGTTTCATCAGACGATGGCCGCGCAAAAAATAAAAGACAAAATACTTAATGAATAGTGACATTACATTTTTTGTCTGAATGAGCACGTTGAGATGATTGATTTCAAAAGTGTCTTTTAAAAAATTTATTTGAACTGTTTAAATTGTAAGGTCAAAAATGCACTGCAAAAAATATATTTACTAGAAAGAACACTTTTATCGAACATTACACTGAATCTGTTAAAGCAAGAACAGTAGCTTCGTTTGAGTCCTTCTAGTCTTTTGTTTTCTTTCAGGCGACTGACAAAGTGACCTGACAGTGAACTGACTGAACCCACCTGCTCTCAGCTCGTATGTTCTGTGCCTTAACGGGTTAATGATTGATTTAATTCAATTGATTTAGTTTCTTTAATTGCATGGAATAATATTTTATATGCGATAATAATATCCTTACGTGAAATTACTTAAAATTAACGGTAATTACTTCGTTCTCATCGACAAACAAGAAAAACTACACAATTGCGTTTTGAAAATAAACCATAATTTTATATCAGAGTACATTTATTAAACTGGTGAACAGCTTCTTTAGAGTAATTAAATCTAAAAATAATCAATATTTTCGAAATTATCATTAGAAACTATTGTATGGTTTTTATGTTATTGTAAGTTTTCCGTTTATACAAAAAAACGAGAAAGGTTTTAAAAAGGATCATGGTTTAAACTAGCTCTTTAAGTAAATAATACGCTAACAAAATAGTCATTCCCATTTTCCCCCATACGTACTTCCTAAACACACAAAACGACTTTTTAATTTAAAACAAAAATGGATTACTATGATTAAATTTTGCACTTTAAAAATAATATGCGAATGAAACTAGCCTTAATTCGTTTTTAATGTTATACTCTAAACATTTCTTTCAAAAACGCTTTAAGGTTAGAAATCTTGATCTCTTTTTCATTTTACTCCAGACGCCACGGACATCTTTGGATATGTTCTCCGCTTAGGTATAATTATTAATTCTACTCACGTACCTCAGTAAGTACATTTTTTGCTTCACGTAATTCATCCAAAGAAACAAGCGCAGATGCGTGATCAAATTAGCGAGAAATTGCTTCTTGAAGACAGCTTTTGTTATGTGCCGGGAATGATTACGCTGGTATGTGCTACATGTTCCGTTTCATTCTCGCTGCAGAGTTAGACTGTGTGATTACAAACAATGTCTCTAGTTAGTTTTTTAAATAGAAGTTAACTATTTACTAACTTTAAAATAAAATAGATATAGGGTCAGTAGGGGAAATAATGAATGAATTTTTACACTTTCGCACTCTAATTGCTCTCTGGAGAACCATGTCCTATTTAAAAATCTGGAGACCCATCAGACACAACTATTAACTCCTCTGCTACACTTTTAATTTTTTGGCTGATGGAAGTTTTTTAAAAATCCTTGTTCTTAATTACGCCAATTGTTTAAAATTACCCCATAGTACATGGGGTAAATATGAACATGCTTTTCCCCCTGACTTACCCTGGCTTTTCAGTGAATTCTTGACTTCATTATAAAAATGACATACTACGAAGAGATCTTTCTAGATTTTCGTAGGAGTTCTGATTTTTTTAGAGAAATGTTCGAATACCTCTTCATGAACTAATATGCCAGTCATCACCTGGCTTTCCATCTTTGAATCGGAAGTGCAACCCATTAGCCAAAGCAAAGTCTCGAATAAGGCTTTTCAACTCTTCCTTGTCATAAGAAAACCCCATACGAGCCCTAGCAATTAGATATTTTGCTTAAGTTAGCTCCACATCAGTTGGTATGTCCGTTGGACGACCTGCTCCCATCCTATCAATTTTGACTTTACCTTTAACTCTGTTGTTCAAAACACCTAGAGGGATGACGTAGGTGTCCACTGCTTCTCTGTAGATCATATTCCCATTTGTAATATCATTCACAGCCTTCAATAAGTCTTCACTCGTATATTAAGGAGGTGGCTTCTTTTTCACGTAAGTGCGAGGCATTTGGACGTTCAAACGTACAGACAAGTTTATATAAACCATTGTAAAACGTCGGCTCAATTAAATGGTCAAAATAACTATTTGAATCATAAAACTTAAACTTGAAATGGAAAATAAAAACTACTTAAAAAAATGTTCATAATTACCCCTACCTAGAAAAATACGTGGTAATTATGAACACCTTCCTGCAGGGTGCTAAAAATAAAAGACAGCAAAACTCCTGTTGATTCCTGTTAAAGACTTAATAACTAAAGGCAAATATAATGAAAACAATAACTTAGCACAATTTTATCAATCCGAACAGGATGGAAATTGAAGATTGTGAAAAACTGTTTGACAACTTTTGTGAAAAAGGTTAGGATAACTAAGGTAATGGTGGAACAGTGTTGCCACATCAGGGAAAAAACTTTCCTAACCTAATAATAAAGATGTGAACTTCCAGTTGCTACTACTATTTGGTTTCTTCATTGCTTACAGAAGCGCTAATATCGTTTGTTCTAAATTACCCCATTTTCCCAATTACCCCGCTGGACCCTACAAATACATTGTTAAATTTCATGCTTATTTTTTTAAATATTATCTTAGGGGATTTATTATTTATGGGTTATAGAAAATATTAATAAAATTATATTGACAACTTAAACCATCGCACTAATAGGTTTATGGAGAAGTAAACTAGACCCGTGGAAAAAAAATGACCTGTCATGTAAAGTAGACATACAAAATAGCTATAATTAACATTATTTATGTTATTTTACCACGCTAAAATAAAAATTATCTTTTATGGTTTTAATGCAACAGCACAAATCTGGCTTGAAACTGTACTATGAGTTGAAAAAAAATATTCATGGAAATTTCGATCAAACAAAACTAGTGAAAAAAAAAGTCATTTAAAAGCGACAATTGTCATGGCAAGATTGAACCCACGATCTTTCTGTTTGTACCACGACTCTATATCCAACGCGCCAATGTGTGCTAATTTTTGGATGATATACATTGAAGTAAAGCGAGAAAAAAGTTTTTCGAATAAAAAAAAGACAGTGGGTTTATTTGTCGTCAATAGCCTGCACGATAAGCTTCAAATGAAGGGTTAAGTCATAGAACTTGATAAAGAAGTAAGGAAGATCTCGCGTGGAGACGGAAGAGCAGAATGTGAGAGAATAATATTTTAGATAAATGCTAAAAATCTAATTTTAAGAAATCATAATTATTAGTTTTCTGAGTGTCATTACATGTCGATAACGCAGTGTTAATTTAATATGTTGTTAGAAAAGTAGTTAGTGAATTAACACAACAATCTATGATATTAACCATATACAAAGACATAACAATCGGAACACATAGTTATTGTTTGGACTTCAGCAACATTTGAACGATTTTTAACTATTTTCAGAATCTGTTTAATGAAAAAAGACTCCTGTAAGGATTTTCTAAACAAAAACTATAAATGCTTCGCTTTTTGAGATGTAAAACTGAGCAAGAAAGAAAGAGAGAAAAAAAAAAAAAACACAATAATACAGACAATGTACTGTCAAAATATTATTACCCTGCTCAGATGCAACGCGGAGTAAAAATGCCTGTTTTTACATCAACTCCAGTAAAGAACGACAGCCCCCCCCCCTCCTTGCAAATATGACCTATTGGCATGTGTGACAAAAAACGTGCGTTTAAAAGTTATTTCAAAGCAGCCCCGTCATTTCAAGTTTTTCAAGCGGAGCGGGGGGGGGGGAGAGATCAAAGGGTGCAAACACAGTGCAATTTCATCGGAAGACAGCAGAAACCACGACACTTGCATGTTAATACATTGATTTCTCAAAGTTAGGGGGGGGGGGCAATTGACCTCCCTCCTGACTCCATAGACGGGCTTGTTTCAAAGAAGTTTTTTTTAAATAATCATAAAATATATTAAAAATACCTATAGACGCCTGTGAAAAGTTTCCAATCCACCTCATGGGACAGCCATACTACCTGAATGGATAGTTCCTACTGCTTGCTCTCTCTGCTATCTTATACCAACAAGTCAACAGTTATGACGACCAGTTTTCAGTTCCTCCCATAGTTGCAAGGAATGCCTGTCGTTCTTTTTTTCTTTCTTTTTTTACGTTTCTAGATTTGCCTTAAAAAGATCTTTTTGTGAAAAAAATGTTATTTCAAAAGTCGTATTTAATTTTTCGCGCATCCATTAATGTACAGTAGGGTGTATCGAAAAAAACTTTTTTTCGAAATTCAATTTACTAAGTTGATAAAAAGTTGCCCCTACCTACCCACATATTCCACAAAAAATTTCAGTCCAATCAGAAATTGTTTAGGTGTTCCGCACGAGGCCTGAAGTTTGAGAATTTCTTCAAAAATATGATTTTTTTCTAATTTTTTTAAAAATTAAGAATAAATGTTAAAAATAATTCAAGTTTAAAAATGTACACCGCAAAGTCGGAGGATAAAATTGGGTTTAAAAAAAAGTACATTAAACAACATTTAAATCTTCCACATTTATTCTAAACTGACGTAATTTTCACCAAAACTATCATTTTACAAGACCCTGCGGCTTGGTTAGAAACTTGTTTATGAATGTGGAATCTAACTGAATTAATACTTGAAACTAGTATTCATCTATGATTTATGTGAAGTAAAAAGTAAAATAATATAAACTATAAACAAAATCTAAGCCCCTCGTCACACAGTGCCCGCGTTCTATCGGAGCCCCCGTGATGGTAAACGAAATAGAGCTTCGCTAGCATAGCTGCTTTAGGATTGCAGAAGAACATATATTTTTGGTTGAGGAAACAGACTCTAAATATTTCGGATATGGTGCTCCAGTAAATGGCCCAGGAAAAGAAATTGTAGCTTCAGTTTCACGATTTATGGAGAAAAAAAAGTTCTATTGATAATGAACATAAAAGCTATCGGTTGTGATGGCACATCCGTTAACACTGGAAAATCAAATGATGTTATTCGACTTCCAGAAAAGTCTTTAGAACCCTCACTACAAGCAGTGGTATGTTTTCTTCATTTAGTGCATTACCCCTTAGAAAGTTAACGGTGGCTCTTGATAGACCGACTACTGGACAAAATTCTTTTAGTTGACCCTATTGGAGAATTCTAACAATACTGCTAAGATTTACCAGTCATGAACTTTAAGAAAATAGAACGTGTTTTACCAGAAGTTGATGTCAAAGAATTGAGTCAAAAACACTTATGGGATGTGTCAAAAGCTGTAATGTCTGGCAAATGTTCTCAAAATTTAGCAGAAAGGAACCCTGTAAGCTTTTCCCATGCAAGATTGCTTCGATACAATGTGGAATGGATAACATTTTGGAGATTTGTATCCCTGCTGCAATATGATCTTTAAAAATGCTTAGATGCCTAAATAATTTTATGCTGAGATTCGATTGTGTAAAAGCAGAGAGCATAAACCTTTATTACAAATTCTGCTAAGTTGTTTAACTATGAACTTGGATCACTAATTGCGACGTATAGCCTCAAAACTTTGCCATCGTGAGCCATCTTGCATGGGAAAAGCTTGCAGGGTTCCTTTCTGCTAAATTTTGAGAACATTTGCCAGACATTACAGCTTTTGACATATCCCATAAGTGTTTTTGACTCAATTCATTGACATCAACTTCTGGTAAAACGCGTTCTATTTTCTTAAAGTTCATGACTGGTAAATCTTAGCAGTATTGTTAGAATGCTCCAATAGGGTCAACTAAAAGAATTTTGTCCAGTAGTCGGTCTATCAAGAGCCACCGTTAACTTTCTAAGGGGTAATGCACTAAATGAAGAAAACATACCACGGCTTGTAGTGAGGGTTCTAAAGACTTTTCTGGAAGTCGAATAACATCATTTGATTTTCCAGTGTTAACGGATGTGCCATCACAACCGATAGCTTTTATGTTCATTATCAATAGAACTTTTTTTTCTCCATAAATCGTGAAACTGAAGCTACAATTTCTTTTCCTGGGCCATTTACTGGAGCACCATGTCCGAAATATTTAGAGTCTGTTTCCTCAACCAAAAATATATGTTCTTCTGCAATCCTAAAGCAGCTATGCTAGCGAGGCTCTATTTCGTTTACCATCACGGGGGCCCCGATAGAACGCGGGCACTGTGTGACGAGGGGCTTAGATTTTGTTTATAGTTTATAATATTTTACTTTTTACTTCACATAAATCATAGATGAATACTAGTTTCAAGTATTAATTCAGTTAGATTCCACATTCATAAACAAGTTTCTAACCAAGCCGCAGGGTCTTGTAAAATGCTAGTTTTGGTGAAAATTACGTCAGTTTAGAATAAATGTGGAAGATTTAAATGTTGTTTAATATACTTTTTTTCAAACCCAATTTTATCCTCCGACTTTGCGGTGTACATTTTTCAACTTGAATTATTTTTAACATTTATTTTTAATTTTTAAAAAAATTAGAAAAAAAAATCATATTTTTGAAGAAATTCTCAAACTTCAGGCCTCGTGCGGAACACCTAAACAATTTCTGATTAGACTGAAATTTTTTGTGGAATATGTGGGTAGGTAGGGGCAACTTTTTATCAACTTAGTAAATTTAATTTGGAAAAAAAGTTTTTATCGATACACCCTAATGTACAGCGTCTTTGAAGAGCTCAGAAACAACTCTTAGTGAGTTACCACTAAACTATTCTTGGCTAAGAATGGTCTCTGTGTAAGATTTTATAAGAATAATAGCGAATTAAAATCCCAATTAGTTTCAAGCACATTTTCCAACTACTAAACTAAAGATGTTTTTAGGTTTTTTCCCCCTATTAACTTTATTAAAAAAAAAAAAAACTAAGTAAATAAATGAAAATCCTTCAAAGTATACGCGATTACTTTTCGCTATGGGTTAATTTGTACGGTTTTTATTTCCTGTCGTTTGAAGTAGAACTAGAAGTAACTGAAAAGCGAAGGTAATTTTACTTAAATTACTTTATCAGCCGAAGTTTGTTTTCAAGTACTTAATTAGCCCATGCTAAATGCCTTGCATTTTTCAAAAGAACACTCATCGTCAACTTTATAAAAACTTATTTCATATTGCGGAAAACAGTAGAATATGAAAAGAAAACAGTTATTTTTATTGAAATAACAGCACTGCATCATATTTTTTTGTTTTTTTGAGGAAAAAATGGAAAATATACCAACATACTCTTGGTACATGACAAGAAAGCGCAAAAAAGGAGGTTACAGTTACAAATGTTCAATACTATAAAAAAAAATGTATGCATGGATTTTAGTTAATACTCTTTCTAAAACATGTTTAAACCCAAAAATGTTGAAAGAATATTTAATTGCTGCTTTTTTTTTTCACTGTTTTGTTGCACTCGATCTAGGGCAAAGGGTTGGGGGGCTTTATCACTGGAGAACACATTTGAATTAAGCAGTAATGATGGAGATCGTATACGTTGTAAAACCTTAAAATGATACTTTTATGCATGTATTGTAGTTTTTGTTGATTGTATTAATTTATTGCATTGAAAAGAAATAATTTTTAAAAATAAGGTTTTTTTAAATATTTTTCTTAATAAAAGAAGTTGCAAACAAATAAATTATCAACTTGTTACGAGAATAACAAGTTGGCATACTTTATACACATCTACGTATTTAAATACCAATTCAAATAATAATAATATGTTGGAAATATTAAAATGTGTGTCTTTTAAGTTTTAGTATTAAAAATTCATTTGAAAAGCAATAAGAATACGTTATAGAAACTGTTTCGCAAACTAGTAAGAAAATGTTAAACTTCGATGAAATGTTTCAGTGGGGTATTAGCTTTAGTTTCTTGCTTTACAGTAATTGAACATTCGTATTAAAGCCCTATAATTTGCACTTTAAAACAGTTGGTAATTTTTCTCTTGAAAGAGAATGTTAACGAGCAGCAGTAAAAGTTTCCATATCGGGAAAACAGTCGACGCACGTGCTGTCCTAGGACCGTAGGAAGGAATGTTCAACAGCCATTTCCCAATTTCTATGGGATCATTTTCAGTTCCAAAAGGGGATTTGAAGATTGTATCTTCCCTTAACTAAAATAACTATTTGTTTTTACGCAGGACTATAGGATATACCTACTAATTGTGGTTAAAGTGTTAGTTTCAATACACTAGTTTCATCGTTGAAGATTTAAAGTCTTTCAGTATATTCTTGTATTTAAGGGTCAAAAATGAAATTAACCGACAATCAACGATAGTTTGACACGACGTATGTTTTTATTTTGAGCATATTCCAGAATATTTAACGGAAATATTTTTAAAATTGATTTGTGAACTATCGTAATACGTATAGCTAAGTACAGTTAAAACTCTTTTATGCAAACACGATTAAAAAGAAGTGCTGCTGAAATGAACTACACCCGTAAGCCTATTGCTTGTTGTTTAATACTATTTGTTTAAGTCCAACCATAGATTGTACTTCAAAAGTCCCTTTGAGTTCGTTTTGTCGAAGTTCGATTTTGTTAATTTATATGAGAAAATACTTGTTTGTAAACGATGGAAAACTAAGGAAGCCGCGTGCTTTCCCTTTCTCTGATCTTTAAGACGCTGGCACAAATGGGAGTAGGTTTTCTGTAGCTTTTCCGATTTATAAAAACATAGTTTTCCAAACCATTTATGTAGAAACCATAAGAAATGTGACTTTAATAAACCCAAGTAGCACACTTCGTTTTTTAAAGGTTGTAAAATGGTTATTAACGTTGTAACAACCGCTTAAAAACGTTTATAAAACGTTTAAAGGTTATTTGTGCTACCTGGGAAGATAGGAATTTAGAAATGCACTGCAAAAAATAAATTGTTGTTTTTACACTATAATACCGAAAGCAGAGATTTCAACTTAGAACTGTAAAAACGCAGTAATAAATTGCAAAATTAGCAATTTTATAGTTTATTACTGTAAAACAACAGTGTGATATTGACAGCAGAGGCTCCAGTTTGAATTATTGCCTTTTCATGCTTTTTCTGATTCATAACAGCACAGCTTTTCTCAAAACTGAATATCTTGAGCGTTTTAATGGTGAAAATGTTACTTATTAAATGGATGCGTATACAGTAATAAATGAATTGATAACTCTAGTTAATATTAAAATTTGACTGTAACTAAATACTTAATGTTTTAGGAATTATTGCTAATTAAACCACATCTATGTTATTAATTATGTAGGTGTCGTTTAAAACATATACAGTTTAAACCTTGTATATAGATACAAGAGCTATTTCAGGTGAATATTAAATTTGGGTTGACAGTGTAGTTGCAATGGATCTTATTTGAGAACGAACATGAAAATACGCATTATGATATATTTCTTCCTTCTTTTTCGATAGGCTTTTCATTATTCACGCTCTAATATTTAAATTATCAGAGAAGAGAATGATATCAATTAGGAACACATAAAAACTACGAAAAAGAAAAGCTGAAGTTACAATTTTCAAAACAGAAAGTATTTCGGTTTCGTAAGCTGTAGAAGTAGTTTCGTTATATCAGTATCCAAACAATACCGCGTTAGACCCATCTTTCAAGATTAACGATGATCGATTGCTGGCAAACACTCTATCAAGATAAGACAACTATACATTGTTTCACAATATAATATTTTTATGTGTGGCACAAACCGTATGGATAACATATGGGTTCAACACCACTCTCCCGCAGTCAAAAAATGGCGATGGGCATATTTTGGTTCAGAGACTTTTGAATTACTTTAGCTTAGAATTACTTTTGTAAAATTAATGGCTGCTACATAGGTTGCTCACAAAGATCTTTGGAGTTCTGAAGCAAAATAGGCCTGATATTATTTGCTTAATACAACAAGAAAACATGAATCATTATTGATTTTGGAAAATATAAGATTTTTACGAACATAGTTTCAAATGATATCAGGTTCAATGTAAATGACAACCTTATTGTAGAAAATACAAAATGATAAGATGTGTTTACTGAGAAAAAAATATATCTATGGGAAAAGTCGTAAATATTCACTTAGAATGGCTTTTTTTTTTTTTTTTTTTTAATCGTTTATACCGAATAAGGCGAAACTTGTAGTGGTCAATGTTAGCTTACTTCTGTAATAAACAGTTCTTCTTTGTAAATGTTTTTATATTATTTAATGTATTACTATGAATGATTACACTGTGCTGAAAAAAAACTTCAAAATGCTTGTGAAACGGCTCCAACTGATTGTTACGCAAAGTGATCCGCTAAGCCCGAATATAACCATAGTTTTCCAATCACGGACCAATCTTTGCAGAAAGGCTCCACTGGTTATTTTTCTTTCGGTTTTCTTAGTTTCATAGCTATTATTTTCATTTGGAGGCAAAATGAGCATTATACTGTCGGTTCCAAGAAATATTATTCGATTAAGCGGGGTATTCGTTTTAAGCGGGGATCTTTAACTTTGCGCCTATGGCAAGATAAATATTCGGTCCAGAATATATATTTTTGTATAAGCGAGGTATTCGTTTATCCGTTTCCCGATTAAGCGGGGAAGACAGTATTAACTGCTAGCATTATTTAGGAGGGCAAGAGAGGTTCAAATCCTATAATTTTTATCTCAGAATTTCTTTTCGAGTGATAAGAAAAAAAAGAAAGAAAACGATCTTGTGAAGGTCGCACGTCCCATATGAGTCGTATCGCTGGTGTTCAGTAAATAAGACATTACTCAGGCTGATTCTTTTTTTAAATAACCAATAACACCACCAAATATAGCCACCGGTGGCAATATTTCCAAATATTACCACCGTTTCCCCTCATTGTGCACCACTTTTTACAAAAAAATGCCCCTTATTCAGAGCCATTTTTTATTTCAATTTGGAGTTAAAAAGAGCATTACATTAATAATAAAAATTTTTCTGAACGGTGAGAGAGATGTAGAGCTCAAAATCATGAAAGAATGTATCAAAACAAGATACTAGGCAAGTATACTAGGGTGTAGCACGAAAAAAGTTTTTTGGAAATTCAAAATTTCAAGTTGATAAAAAGTTGTTCCTATATTCACATAGCTACCAAAAAATTTTATTTGAAATTGAAAACTATTTAGGTATGCCGGGATTAACTTGAAGTTTTACGTTTTTTAATCAAAACAATGATTTTTTTTTGAAAAAAATGCATAAATTATGTGTAAAGCAAAAATAATTTTTAAGTGCAAAAATGGACTACTTAAACCTATCAAATATTGGTACGTGTAGGGGCAAAATAGTGGTCAGATTTGAATTTAGATACCGTAAAATGGGGTAGATCGGAACACTTTTCAGCTTTAATTGTAAAAAAAGCTGTTAATTTTTTTTTTTTTTTTTAATTTGATTTTTTGGGAAAAAAAACTTTGGTCTTGCTTTGCTTCTGATATTTCAATCAAAGATAAAAAAATTTGAGCAGTTATTATTTATATATGTAGGAATTTAAGGGCGTTCCGAATCACCCCGCTGAGAGGGGTCAATCGGAACACATGTTAAAATTTTTATTTTTTTCAATTTAACTTGTAATAGGTCTCACAAACATGAGTAATAGTGATGGGGAAGAATAAGAATAGATAGTTATTGTCAAATAAAACTTTTTTTCTGTACCAGTAAACGTTTATAATTTTTCAAAATTTAAAATGATTTTAAACCTATGAAAAATTAAAATTAATTTTAAGAAATGCTTTTGAATTGAAATACAAAGCTGTAACATAAATCGAAGTCACTCATATCGTCCACAAATATGTAGGGGAGAGTGGTAATGAATGGGCCACTTTTTGGTTTTGAATTTTTGTAATTTTTTCTAATACTTTGTTTTAACTCTAAATTGATGTTTTAGTTACTTTACTTATCTGGCTATCTAAAAAAGTCATAAAAGTTGGATTAGTACGTGTCTATAATGAATTATAATAGAAAATAAAAATTTTGAAATTTGGCCCATTCAACCCCACCTATGGGGTTGAATGGGCCATCGAAGGTAATGAATGGGCCACTAAATGAATTCAATGAAAGCATGTCGATTCAATCTTTTATTTGCTGAATATGACAAAATAAATGTGGCACTTGACATGATGATACAAAATCATACTGATTTAAAATTATATAAACATCAAAACTGATGCAATTAAAATAAAACTGATGCATACCAATTGCAGCAGAAAAATGACTAAATAATGAGATTGTAAGAAATAAATAACATCAAATATATATATAAAAAAAATAACAGATAATACACACTATGATTTAACAAAATTTATATCTTTCGAAAATAATATTAAAAATCACTTTCAAAAACTTCATCTTCATTTTCAAACTTGTCAAAATTCAAAAATATTTTTTTTAATTTACTAGACATCGGGAATAAGAAATATCTAACTTAAGTTACCAAGAAAGAACATGAAACTGTACTGTGAGGAGTATAATATGAAGGAGAGAGGGGGGCTTTTTCAAGCCACGCACTGCGACCAAAGGTCTATTGTACTATAGGAATATAATATAGATCTGCAAATAATATTTAGAAGAGAAGTTACTACAAACCTATTTTGACGACAGTAATCTTTAGCTATGACAGTCAGTTGTGTTTCATATTAATGCGAAAATCCAAAGAAAAGGAAGAAAAACAATATTTAGGTGGCCCATTCATTACCATGACATAGTGGCCCATTCAGCCCCACCTATACTTTTGGAATACATTTAGGTTTTTTGAGTACATTGAATTAAGATAACATCAAAATACATCTTAAGATTAGTTTATAGATATGGAAAGACTAGCTTATACATATGTATGCAGTGAAATACTTGGTACATTTTAGATAGGAAATGTTTTACTAAAAAGGGAAAAACTTACTTTTCAGTCAGATTCTTGACCATGCCACTCTAGTTTGAAAATGGCTCAGCGCAAACGAATGAAAATTGGATGAGTTTAGTAGAACAAATAGCTACATCTATTGGTGGAGTCAAATAAAAATTCATGCAAATACTTTTTCATATTTTGTTAGTGGCCCATTCATCACCATGGCCCATTCATTACCACTCTCCCCTACTTGTCCTTAAAACTAGCAGTTGTGGCTTGGATTAAGTTTTTTCATAACATCTTCTGGGATGAACGCTGCCTTTTCCTTAGTTTCCTAAAAGCTCTGGGTTTTGGGGATCGTCCTGTAAGATTTTCCCACTTAATCATAACTGTCTGTGTGCTTTTTTTCTTACTATTTTTGACAGTTTGTCAGGATGAAATTAAAGCCTTTAATCCTACCAAATCAGTCAAGAATTTTATGAATTTGGATATTTATACGAAACCCCTTCTGTATCCCACAAAAACTGAAGAGAAACATAACTCTTGCAATACGTTTTTAATTTTATGTGGTTTTGCATTTATTATTTGATTATGCTTTCCCCTTTGGGTAAAATTTTATTAAATTGAAAAATATGTAAATCGGCCTCTAGTTGAACAGTTCGCTGCAAATGGGTAATCAAATGTAATAAGAATGGGGAATGTCAATCGCATTTTTTATGCAAATAGGTCTTTATTATTAAGAAAGATATATTTTCAACTACTCCTTAATCATATTTTCAGGTTCAAATGCAAGAAAAAAAATTATTTTATCTATTACCGTAAACTGATCTTTACTAGTAAGTGAATGGCTGTTTAGAATAGTGAAAGCTTTGCCTCATTCCAGTTTCCACCTGTTACTTAAAACACTAAAGCACCACCGTCACAACGCCTATGTTTCCCATGTTAGAAAAGGATCGAATGATGTCCCGTTAAATGTTGCCTTCTATGATTTTACTTCTTACCTATTAGTTTATCTGTTTACAATATTTAAAAAAGGTATCGAATTTTGAGCTTAACTAGATCGCTTGTTTGCTATATTTGATTGATTTGATTGAACATGATCACACAACTCTCAAATACCAATCATCAGCTTGATAACCTTAGGTGCAGTTTTAATATTTTCTAAAAACATCTGCTTTACTTCTGAAAAGAATTTCCAAACTTTATTTTATCTGTTTATGGCTTTTAAGTTTATTGAGAAAAATAATGAAAAAACAAGCAACACATAACGGGATTCTTTCATTTGATAAGTTTTTCGAACATTAAAAACGTACTCGGTAGTCAAAAAAAACACACTCCTTCTAAGCAGCTCAGCTTTTTTTTTTATATAAACACGGCAGTTTTTCTGTTTACATTAGTCGAAGTTTTCAAGGTTTTACTGTATTTATATATACATGACTTATTATATGGTTTTCTAGTACAATGATGTGCACAAACTTACGAAAAATGGACTTATAGTAGCATAGCACTACAAAAGCTTCAGACTAAACTAAAAAAAATGAGATTTATTTAATGAATAATTAGAAGAGAAATCAAAACAGCAATATTAACTAGAAAAAAAAAAAACTAATTTGAGGCTATAAATCGAGTAAAGCGTGTGAAATGGTGCTGAACTGACCGCAATCTTCGACCAAAAACGCACTTCTATTTGACAAGAACTGTCGTATCGTCAACTGCTTTAAAATTAACCCTTCATCTACTAACGGTACTTATAGGTACCAATCACTTTAATACTTAATTGCACAACAACTATTACTTATATTCTAATGGTACATTTTAGAAAGTCTTCAACTCAACTTTTTTTTACGACAGATAGGGTTTTTTTTTCCTTGTATATTCTTTAATTATTGATATGGCACCAAAAAAAATACTTTAAACAAATTTTCAGTATTTCATAATGCGGTTATTAAAATGTTAAACAATAAGTTCCTTGGAAATCAAAATAAGCAGATTGCAGTGCTGTAAAAAAAAAGTGCGGAAGACCTTCAATCAACAATGTATTTAATGTTCTAAAAACAAATTTACAACTGAAAGAACATTTGATCTTTCAACATTTTGTTATTTATTTCAGGGTGTTTTTAGTAGAAAGATTTATTGTTTCGAAAATCTGGAAATTTTCTTAATACTAAGATACAAAGTTAAACTCTTTTTTATTGTTTATAAATATTTCATTATTTTTATGAAACAGTTCTTGTTGAAGCATTTGTTTTATGAAGACAAAAATAAAATATAGTGAAGCAATGTTTGAAACTAACTAAAACTAAAATAAAGGCATATTCAATCAACCCACGCACATTGAATTGAAATTTTCTCCGAAAACTGTTTCATAATTTAAAAGGTTTTCGTTATCTTTCAAAAACAGCATTGATTAGCATTTTCCGTTATTGTTAACTTTTTTTAATACAAAAGATTTTTCCAACTTGACAGAAACAACACATGGTACAAAAAATTCGTCAAGCTAATACACAAAAATAACTATTAAATACTGAAAAATGAATATAAGAAATATTTTACGGAGATGTGTTGCAAGAGTTATTACAAGTTTTCTTTACACTAGTGTGCACAGAAAAAAAAATACTCCTTTGAATCATAATTAATTGTTAAGCGCGTTTCTTTAATTAGGTATACGAGGGGAAAAACACTTAAATACAACAATAAGCATTCAAAAAAAAAAACTTAAACATTTCAGGACACTGAAAGCTGTACTTTTATAATTAGAAGAAGAAAATGTTAATTGTGTTTAGACACATTTTTTACTTCTTAACTGTCCAATTAGAAGATAAACAGCATTTGTTTAGGGCATAGAGCATTTAGCTTGCTATATATATATATATACACTGCGATGCAAAAGTTTAGACAAAATGCAAATATGTGAATAAAAAGAAAAGTATTCAACGAAATGCTTTCAAATTTCTACTGCAGGTACACAATATGGTCCCAAATACGTGTCTGGAGTTCTTAAAACTATAACTTGAATCAAATTTTGGAAATTACAAAAGACATTTTTTTACATTGTTGCAAAAGTTTAGACAATAGTCAGATTTTTTTGCAAATATCCCTTGAAATGTGATTGGTGGAGGAAATGCGAGACTGTATTATTCATTTATAAAGTGCAGAGATTGCTGAATAAATAGTCAAAATCTCAAAAGCTCTTTAGTTCTCGTGTAAAGAAGATGAGAAAGTTTGGAAGCCGAAATCTGAAAATGAGCCTACTTTATTAATTTTTTGTCTTTTAAATCAGCTCTAGTATGGTAGTACATTGTTTTTTACTTCGTGGAGAGCAGATTCAGACATGCGTATCGATCAAAAAGGCCAAGAAAAATTATATTTCTTAAGGATGAAGAAATTGAAAAAACGGCTCAGACTGACGATTCGCCCCTTAATCCTACGAAACTTCAACTGGGGTCAAAAACAGCACATGCCATCATAAGTAGATGAACAACTGAATCGAAATGCATAAAAAAAACAAAGGATTGTGCCTGAGCCTTTTCGGACAGAGTGTCCCAAATAAGCCAGATTTTAATGTGAAAAGCAGCATATGTATCATCGTGACTAAAAAATGAATGGTACTTTCTTTGATAAAAATTATTAAAATTGGGATGGCCTAGATGGATTATAATTCTTTTCGCGGGACTTGAGAAATATCCAATGATCATATGCTGTGCTGCTTTTACCAATAAAATCTGGCTTATTTGGGACACTCTGTCTGAAAAGGCTCAAGCACAATTCTTTGTTTTTTTTATGCATTCCGATTCAGTTGTTCGTCTACTTATGCTGTCACGTGCTGTTTTTGACCCAAGTTGAAGTTTTGTAGGATTAAGGGGCAAATCGTCAGTCTGAGCCGTTTTTTCAATTCCTTCATCCTTAAGAAATATAATTTTTCTTGGCCTTTTTGATCGATACGCATGTCTGAATTTGCTCTCCACGAAGTAAAAAACAATGTACTACCATACTAGAGCTGATTTAAAAGACAAAAAATTAATAAAGTAGGTTCATTTTCAAATTTCGGCTTCCAAACTTTCTCATCTTCTTTACACGAGAACTACAGAGCTTTTGAGATTTTGATTATTTATTCAGCAATCTCTGCGCTTTATAAATGAATAATAAAGTCCCGCATTTCCTCCACCAATCACATTTCAAGGGATATTGGCAAAAAATCTGACTATTGTCTAAACTTTTGCAACAATGTAAAAAATGTCTTTTGTAATATCCAAAATTTGATTCCAGTTATAGTTTTAAGAACTCCAGACACGTATTTGGGACCATATTGTGCATCTGCAGTAGAAATTTTAAAGCATTTCGTTGAATAGTTTTCTTTTTATTCACATATTTGCCATTTGTCTAAATTTTTGCATCGCAGTGTATATATATATATATATATATATATATATATATATATATATAAATTCACTTCTGTGAAAAAAAGTTTGTATGAATAGAGTATGCAAATAAACCTAATTCATTCGCTAAAAATAGTTGATTATAAGAACAACTTCCATAGCGATACTGTTTTTTCTTTTTATTTTGCAAATTAAAAGTTATTTTATCAAACGACTTATATTAGAAATGTGCTTCAGTTTTTTCTAGCTTTATTCAAAAATTTTTTTCAACTGATATGAATTCATTAAGAAATTTAATATTTTTTTCAATGAAATCCTCGTTCTACTAATGTGCACTTTTTTATATGATCCATTCCTTCTTTTTCTAAAATTAATCAGTTCGAAATGCTCTAAAATAAATTCTAAAGTGCAAAGAAAAGCTTTAATGAACCCTGAATTTGTTATCTTTTCAATATATACTCCTCAAGTTGAAAATATCACACAAATTATTTTTAAAAATTCCAAATTCTTAGTTATAAGGTGGAAAATAATTTCCCCCCTCTAAAAATGCCCATATTTCTGTATAGATATACTTTTTGCAGTCAGAATTTTTTCCTTAAATTATTTTGAGTCTGAAATAATCAAAAAATAATTTTCAGGCGTCAAGAAACACTCTAATGTCCCCCAAATCTTCATTCTTTGTTTAAATGAGTGGAGTAGTTATAGTAAAAAGAAATTTAGTAGTGGAAAGGTTAAGGATTTTCTGTAATTTATGATAGTTGGTAGTTTTTTGTTGCTTTTTTCTAAAGAAACATTTTTGAATTGAAAATATCGGGATTACACCACTTTTGGTCATTCCAAAAATCTGAAGATTACTGTCAATCACATGACTCGAGTCTGGAGTCTTAGAAAAGTTTCACCCAGATATAACTGTATAATGCCTCTCTAATATAAAACGTAATGACACTGATATTAAAGACATCAAAATGATATGGCCGTTACTTAATATAAGGTGAAACGGCACATTACTATTATGGGTATTACCAATGATCCTACGACTTGTAGGAGTTGTCTCATTCATGAGGAGACTGCAACACACATTTTGTGTGATTGCGAATTGTTCTCTGCCTACAGGTTTGAACACCTGGGTCGTCACTTGCTCGAACCTTGGGAGATTCATGCTATTCCCATTAGGTGGTTGCTGAACTTTGCTTCAGCTACTGATCTGTTTTTGGTTTAGACTTCTGTTTGGGGTTTAGTACAATAGACCTCTGGTCGCAGTGCTTGGCTTTGTTAAGCCCCACTCGCTTTCATTTTATAATATTTAGGTGATATACTATTCGTATTGATAATATAATGCTCATTATGGCGGCTTAAGGATGGACGGAGAGACAATCCTTTACTGCAAAAAAAGAAAAACTTTTTGAACACGAACACTTGTCCCCTTTTTATTAACACATTTTGAAGCATATTTCAGCAAGCTTTCTAGTTTACTACCATTACTGCAGAAAGCATTTATTTTACACGGTACTTTTTAGAACACTTTTTTAATGAGTTTTTTGAATACTTCTGAAAACTCTTTTTGAAATATATATTCAGTTAACTTAATTAGCGCACTTTTAAAGCTCTTTTGGAAAGCATTCGATTAAACTTTTTCAACAGTTATATGAAACACTTTGTGGCAAATGCTTTGGTTATTTTTTAGACATTTTTAAAACTGCTATGGAGCACTAATATTTTTCCAAACAACGGGCTTGTGCAGTTCTTTGAGCTTGGTTAAAGATTTTAATCAACACTTTTGGATAGAAATATTATTCATGCGACTCTGTTAAACTGCCCGCCATTTGCGACTGAATGTGTAGATTAGCAATTATTTATCAGCATTATGCTAAAAAACTTACAACTGTTTGGTTAAAAGAAATTAGTGTTTATTAAAAACAATTATCTATTTTGCATCAAAATTTTACGCACACAGTGTTTTAATTAAAAAAAAATAGTAGCAGGAAAATACAATACACAATTGATCATACTTCAAGAATTTACTGTAACGAAAATAACGTATTGATTGACGCTATTTTTATTAAAGCACCAAATTTAAAGACTTCGCGAGGAATTGATCAGGCTATTTGACCGTCTGCTGATGCAGGAAATTTATCTACAAATCACGTAAAAAATGTGTGCCAACACTCACTGAAACTTGTTAAATTTCGCGATTTTTCTTTATAAATTTGGCGGACTTTACGACCCTATATTTTGATAAAAGGGTTACGGGGGCAAAAATATAGGGTAAGGCGGGGCTAGTTGAGCAACGGGGCAAGTTGGGGAATCGAAATATCTCGAAAACTATTGAACTTACAACAAAAGTTTAAATGGCAAAAAGAAGGGGTTACAGGAGCAGAACATATTGCGCGTCCTTAAATTGCCATCCGGAGCTCAGACTTTTTAACAGAACGGATTGTTTTATTTTCGTCAGAAAAAAAAAATGTCTTCGTATGTCTGTTTCTGAACTCGTATAAAAACACGTTTTCATGATTCCGTCAGTTTTTAAATGTTATTTGATGATTACTCTATCGATTATGTATGGTTATTTGTTTTTCATTCCAGTCATTTTTTTTTATAACGAATTTTTAGTAAAGTGGTTCATGTGGGGCTAGTTGAGCAAGCGATTGCTCAACTAGCCCCATTACATGTTCATTGAAGAAAATTAAATTTACTTATCCTCCAGTTGTCAGTTAAAACCCCCCAATAACTGTACTTCCCGATTCCAGCGATAGGGTGCTCTAGTGTTAACCTGTGTATATTAGGTGTTCCTGTGTTTTGTGTATGTATAAAATGACTCACACAATGTCAGCAAATGTTTAAATGAAATAGTAGTTACAGCAAAGTGAAAGTTAAGAGTGCCTATTTTTTGCATTTGATCTCAGTCAGTATTTGTAAAAACTTTGGTTTAAATGACTAATTTTAAATAAATTGCTGCTGTCAGGCGTAAAAGTTACATTCGGGTCAGCTAGTCTAGATTGATTTTATACCGCTTAAACTTGGTATGTAGATAGGTAATGAGTATACACGAGTATACATACAGGTTAACCTAAATATGTAAGTGAATATCCGTTTATTTGTATGTCCAAGTGCATACATATACATTTATGTTTCCGTTAACAAAATGCTGTAAAAACAAGTTTGCGCTTAGAAGGGGCGTGGTTTCCCGACTTATTGTATTAATAATTATTATTACATTTCAGGATGCGAACATATAAAAGGAAAACCACTAGAGGTTTAACTACTAAACAGCAATTGAGTGGTGCAACAAAGGCTGTATTAGAGGAAGCAATGAGTGTAAATGGTGCAGCCAAATAATTTAATATTAAGTGGATGACATTGAAGAGATATATAGCTAAGGTGAAGTCTAAGTTGGTAATTCTTCATCTATGGGTTATAAAAGACCCAGACAAGTATTTACAGATGAGCAGGAAATATCTTTGAAGGAGTATTTGCTCCAAATGTCATCGATGTTTTATGGATGTACGCCTAAAGATGTTCGTCATCTTGCCTACGAGTGTGCCTTTAAGTTTGAGATTAAAATGCCAGTCAACTGGTCCCAAAACAAAATGGCAGGTAAGGATTGGCTCACAAAATTCTTGGCTAGAAACCCAGAATTATCTATCAGGAAACCTGAAGCTACTAGTATCGGTAGAGCTACATCTTTCAATGCCGAAAATGTTAAATTGTTTTTGAAAAATTGGCTGAAGTAATGGCAAAATATAATTTTACTGCTTCTCAAATATGGAACGTGGAAGAGACTGGAGTGTCCACAGTATCGAAACCTAATAAAATTATAGCCGGGAAAGGGAAAAAAATGTTGGTGCAATGTCTTCAGGAGAACGAGGCACTAATGTAACAGTGGTAACTGCTGTGTCGGCATCCGGTAATACGATTCCTCCCATGCTTGTATTCCCTCTCAAAAATTACAAAGATCATTTCATTAATGGTGGACCTCCAGATTGTATCTCGACAAGCAATCCAAGTGGGTGGGTAACCGATGAATTTTTCAAATTTATGCAGCATTTTAATCTCCCGTTTTACTGCTTTTAGATAATCATTCATCTCATTTGAACATTGACACATTAGATTTGGATAAAGAAAGTGGAGTGGTTACGTTAACATTCCTACCCCACCGCAGCCATAAGCTGCAACCACTGGACGTGTCTGTGTTTGGGCCCTTCAAAAAATATTGTGCTGCTGCGCAAGAAACATGGTTAAAGAATAATCCTGGACAGCCCTTAATATACAATATCCCGAAAATTGTGGCATATTCTTTGCCATTAGCTACGACGTTTACGAATATTACTAATGGTTTTAGAAAATCTGGCATCTATCCATTTAATCCCAATATTTTTACCAAAGAAGATTTTTCACCATCATTTGTGACCGATCGTCCAGAACCAGCACAAGTTGAATGTCAGCAACTAGAGCTACAACTTGATGCCGGTGATCCACCTCTTTATTGTCTATCCGATTCAAGTAATTCAGCTGCTGCTGGTCAATCCATTGCAAGTGCTTCGGTTGGAACTGGTCAATCTGATACAAAATGTTCAATTGTTACTTGTCAACCTAGTGCAACCGTTGTTGCATCTACGTGTCAAAATAATCAAAATAAAGAAAAAAAAAATGGTTACTGCTAAAGTACCAGGAATATTTTCTCCTGAAGTTGTTCGGCTATATCCCAAAGCTGGAGAAAGGAAAATGAGTAGAGCTGGCAGGAAAAAAAGAAAAGCGGCCATTTTAACAGACACGCCAGTGAAAAAATCATTGGAAGAAAAACAATCAAAAGAAAAAACCCAAGAAGATGAAAATCCCGAAGTTAAAATTAAAAAAGAAAAAGAAAATAATCTGAGGGAAAAAATCTGCAAATAGAAGACGACGAGTATGTCTGTCTACTTGTTGACCAAACTTTTGGTTGTGTAAATTGTGATAGTGGCAGTAATTATTAATAAATTTCGATAATTAATTATCTAGCACCTTTTCATCTTATAATTAGTCACAATTTATATTTGCTTCAAAAATATTTTAAAAACTTCAAGATAAAAAGAGTAATAACATTACAAAGATTATAAGTGTAATAATAATCAAAGTAATAATCTTAATGATATAAATATGTTTGAATGATAAAAAAAAATAAATATTTGCTAGTTCAATAAAAGTTTATTTCATATTCATCTCATTTTACCGAGCCGATCCGTCTTTTTTTGCTATTACTCAACTAACCCCGCACCTTGCTCAACTTGCCCCGCTAGTGGGGCACGTTGAGCAATTTTGGGTGCTCGCGCTTTTCCGTGAATAACTCCTTAACTTGCACTCGGATCGTTTTTGTGTCAATAGACCATTTGTAGGGGACGAAATGACTAATTGATTGGTATATAGAGAAAGGGAATCCGATGCATAGTTTTCAAGTTATGGTAGATCTTAGCAAAAGTTCCTCAACTAGCCCCGCCCTACCCTATGCGTACAAGAATGTTTTACATTTCTCTTTCAATTACCACTCAAATAAAACGAATTTTATACCATATCGCATATTTTACGTATAAGTAGTCCTTTAACACCGTATTTTTTTCCAAATAATTTTACCTTAAAAGTAGTTTAAACATTAGATCACATTTCTAATTTGTATTGCAGAATCCTTGTTTTCTACGCTGGTCAGTTTCAGTGCAAAAGTCATCAAAAATAATTTAAAAAAGCTATTTTTTAGTATTTTTAAACTTTATTACTTCAACACAAATAATGTATTTATATACATTATTTCTCTGAGGTAATATTTTTCTGTTATAAGACTTGACTCCCCGTTAGGGCCATGCTCCATATCAGCGTAAAACGCGACCGAAACTGAAGGCAGAAACCGAAAATCCGGGTACTTTCCATAGGAATACCATTGAATCCATTTTACGCTTCTGCCTATTTTTTCTGCTTTACGTCGATGTGGAGCATGGCCCTTACTGTCCTTTCGTCAGAAAAGACAGCTGACATATTTTAAAGATATCAGTTTTTTTTTTTTTTTTTGAAAAAAGGGGAATTCCCAGAGTTTTCTAACATCACCAAGAGTATAGTTTAAAACCATAGTTTAACAAACTTAAAAAAAAAATTAAATGTCAAAAGATTTAGGTTGGACATCCCCCTTGTCTCCTGAAGATAGCAATGTTTTTAAAAATTTAATTTACATACGTATTTTTGAGGAGATTCTTCACAAAACCTCTTACTCTGCGTTCACATAAATTTGCAGCTTTAAAACAGTAGTTTCATTTATTTATCTAGAAAAAACACCTCCTCCTCCTCACTTTTACATCAGCTCAAATAAATGAAAAACGTGTCCCTATATCAAAGCAGTGCGAACATTAAAAAATAGCCTGATGTTGCGTTATTAAAGCTAAAAACGGATGTGCTTTTCATTAAAAGCCCTAATAATGAAGTTTCTCCCAGTCTGTGATCCCTAAACCTATTTTTACTGTAATAGTTTGCATAAAATATATACGTATTATTGATGTCTTTTTTATAATTGCAACCGAAGCAAATATTTATTTATCAAATAATTTCACGTTTTTCACTAAAACTTTCATCGGATATATATTTTTTTCAACTCATCAGATTTTGCTAGTTTTATAAAGAGATCAAGTTTTTTTTTTTCAAAATATATACTTATATTTTAATATGTTGAACAGCAAATTAAAAATATAGAATTAAGTACTGAAAATAAAAAAAAGAAGAAAGCTACTTATAATTCTCTTCTGAACCATTAGCCTTAAACCTTCAGTTTCCCGAATGCATAACAAAGCCAGGCCCGATATATGTTCTGTACATTCACACGCACACATTTTATAAGAAGTCATATTTACGCAATATGCTCTGAAATTATTAAATAAATCATACTAAAATTGCTGATAAAACCTATAGCATTTATTTCAAGCTTAGATTACAAATTCAAATGATACTTTTCTGCTTTACTCTGCATTTGTAGTAAATATAAACCGTAAAAATCAAACTTCATGTTTGTGAAATGTAACAAATAAAGAAAATAATAACTTTAGAATAAGGTACTGAATGGCAGGTAATTTTTTTCCTCAAAAGTGAGCTATGATTTATTTAAAGACAGCATTAGACAATATATATCTATGACAATGACCGTTATTAACGTAACTAATGCGCCCTTAATCCAAATTCGAAATCATATTCATTTTATTGTCGTCGGTACAATGCATTCAATCCTATTTTACTGAAACCCACTAAAGTAATAGAGCCCCCCTTCCCTCCTTCCCAGAAGTGCATGCCAAATATTGGAATTGTGTTGTTTACAACCGAAATACATTTTTTAAAAAAATTATGAACAAGAAAAAATCTGAGTTTGTTAAAGCAAAAAGGAAGCACTAAAAGCTATCAAAAAATCGGAAAAAAATACAAAAAAAAAAAAAAAACTTAGAGTTTAAAGATATATTTTATGTCCACCCCCCCCCCTCCCCAAAGAAGTGCATTGGGTAGCAATCTAAAGGCTGTGAATCGTCGCTTCAAGAATAATCAATTTCCAAACACCATTGTTAGAATTGTAACACTTTACGTTTTACGTAATTTTTTAAAGTTATTTAGATACTTGTACCTTAATAGTATCATGGATAAAAGTTTGTTGAAAACAAAACATAAAACTTGACACTGTACAAATACAAACTTTCCATAATGTAAAAAAATAACATAAAGAAATAACTTACGCTAAAAATGTTCCATACCAGACCTACAGATACGGCTACCAATGTTTACGAAGATTTCTTGCGTACATTTGAAGAAATGAGTTCGAGTTTCCAATTGGTTACATGATGCACGTGATAAGACACGTTTTGATTTTTTTTTTTCAGAAGACATCAGCTTCAACATACATAAGGACTGCGTGCTATGCGCTTTGCCTCCTGACAAACACAGGTCAGATTAACGGCACAGAGAGGATGAAATAACATCCATGGGCAGGGCGGGATTCGAACCCGCGACAACTTGCTTACGATGAGAATACTCTACCTCTAGGCCCACGTGCCCCCCCCCCCCCCCGTTTCGATTTTATCATGAAAATTCTTTCAAGATACGTTTATGGTTGTAGTGATTGAAAATAATGCATCAAAATGTTCTGTGAAAAATTACAGTATTTTTATAATGTATACATACAGTGTACAGCAGGGTGGGGCGAGAACTAAAAAGTTTTTCAGATCAACTTCTAATAGTTGCCAATTGTCTTTGGTGATAGTTAGCTTTTGTGCAAAATTTGAGAAAAATCGGTTAATATCTTCAGGCGGCGTTGCGATCGCAAAGTTTTATCATAGCTTTTATCGGGATTTTATGATTAAAATATGAAAAACAATGCCGTTAACTAATCTCATTGCATTTTTTTTACTCATAAGATATATTCATGCATTCAAAGCATATGAAATAACTCACAAAAAATTATTTTTTATGATATATTTATATTTCAAGCATTTAAAAAGAAGCAAAAACGTGAAAAAAATTGATTTTTTTGAAATATAAATATATCATATAAAATAATGTTTGTGAGTCATTTCATATGCTTTTAATGCATGAAAACATCTTTTGAGTAAAAAAAAACGCAAGCTAGAGGACTAACTAAAGGCATTCTTTTTGATATTTTAACCATAAAATCCATAACAAAGCTATGGTAAAACTTTGCGATCGCAGCGCCCCCTGAAGATATTACCCAATTTTTCTCAAATTTTGCACAAAAGCTAACTATCATCAAAGACAACTTTTGGCAACTATTAGAAGTTGATCTGGAAAACTTTTTATTTTTCGCCCCACCCTAGTGTACAGGGTGTTTCCGTTTAACCATCTAGACTTTTATTTTTGCAACCGTTCGTCCTAGACGCATACGTCTAATTTCAAAAATGCTCCAAATAAGGTCCAGAATTAAGATATTAAGAGTTTGAAGCGAAAAAACAATTATGTGAAAAAAATAAGAAATCTTACTTGTTTTATACGGATTCCAGATCCTCTAACTTACATTTAAGGCAATAAAAACCATCAGAAACCAATTCAAACATAGAAAGTGTGACTATAGTGTGGCCAATATTCACTGAGATATGGAAAGCAGCGTTTTGCGACTTACTCCACTTACACTTGCTGTCAATAACACCTTTTGGAAAGAAATATAGCTGCTAACAAGGGTTGAAATTTGTACGTGGGCATTGAGTATGCTTTTTCAAATTTCACAAACTTTCGAAGTGGGTTTAAACATATTATTGCGTGACATTTGCATTTATTGTTCAATAGCGTTGGAAAAGTGTAAATATTTATTTTCCAAGTGCGACATTCTGCTTTTCTTCTGAAAGTGCAATGTGTTCCAATTGCACGGTCCGTTAAAAGTTTAAAGTCGAATATATCCTTGCGTATCGGTCGCAAATCTTTAAAACCTTTTGAGTCGGAATTATATTTCGGTGAAAAATATTTCCCTAAACAAAGGTTAGGGGCACCAGAGTTTCTGTAAATTATTACATTTCAAATTTTTTCACTATTTCTTTTATTTTTGCTTAAACTTCTATCATATTGACTCTGCAACTGGTTTTGACCATTTTTAACATTAAATATATGCATCCAAGACGAATGTTTGCTTAATTGAAGGAAATGATATAAGGAATGATATAAACATTTTTTTAACTACTGGGATAAGTTGCCGGAATACGTGGATGCCATTTTACAAGTTTGGGTTGATCGTAAGTTGGTGCGAAGTGCGACTTCCGCGGTACACACATGTCATAAGAACCGGTTTGTAGGGTGTATCGTAAATCACGCTGCCAATAAAAAATTATACTTGAAAAAAATGTTGTGGAGGTATACTTAAAAGAATGTTTCTAGAAGTAGACCAATGTTTTCCCTAGAATATTGGTAACAAATTTGCTATTGACAATACAAGAAAAATATGTCCATTTCTTTCTCTCTGCTTGATAATATCTGGTCATTTATTCAAGAAAATTTTTTGTTGGTTTTGTTTTATATAACGTGTATTTATTTACTTTTTTACTAATACTTGCGTATTTATATGCATCTAAGTAAGTGCAACACACTGGAAAAAATATCGATTGCTTTGTTCTGAAAATTAAAAATACAATCAAGCTTTTTTTTTTTTTAATCACAATGTATGCAATAAATTGCATACACGAGTTTTGAAAACGAGAGGACTCTCTTTCTTTAATGCTTAAAGCGAACTTTTAGATGTAAAGATATCCAAAAAATATTAAAGTTGATTATATTGTCTGATGTCTTTACATCCATACAACTGTGAAAGTGGAGTGTGTGGCACAGATCGCGTTATGATTGTTTCTCGGGGCTTTTTTTTTTTTTTTTGCTCTTTTTGGAGGATTCTCGTTCCCATTAGATTAGGGGCAGAGGAGTTTTGCAGTATTGCGGGTTGCGCTATCACATCCGATTAGAGTCATGCATTGTGTCAGGTCTTTTTGAGTTAAAAAAATTATATCACTTAACCCTAAAACAGTATTTATGCTTTTCTTAATCACGGATGTTCTTTTTTAGTTTTTTTTTTCATAAGTGCATGAAAAAAATAAAAAAATAAAAAATATGAATAAAGAAACAAATAGCATAAATATTATATTTAGCAGTTGATCAGATCCAAGTCCGGAGAATAATGTGAATGCTGCAGAAATTCATACTCCAAGGCCTGGATATTTCACCGAGCACCAATCCAGACATCAAAACTCGATCATTTTTGCAGGAGCATGGGGCTGAACCTATTGACTAGTGCTGGTGGTTTTATGAGACGTTTTATGAGTCATTATTTCAAATGACGACAGTGCACATTCTTATAAATGGTCTGGACCCGCTGAAGGAACTCATAAAGCGCCAAGGTCTTGCAGTCCAACAAACAGAGAGGAATATCTTCTGTGGATGGAATCTTGGTTTGGGCATCTATTTCACGGAACTGTGAAACAGATGCCTTAAGTGACTGAATAAGAAGAAAACTTTTTTCTCATACAGTCACTGTGCGTTGAGCTTACAACACCCGTTTTTCATCTAGTGAGGATACGGTGCAAGAATGGGTTACTATAACCTCGCGTTTCTGTAATGAGTTGCACTTCTCCAAGCGCGTAAACTTTGCGCCTCCGTTAGCTAATGTTGTAAGAATGTTTCAAGCTTTTCACTATGTCCATTGCCACGAAATGTTGGAAAATAGTATGTAGTGCTGACAGAGGGCTTTCCTTAAGTTGTCGTACCTTTGACGTTAATTGGGTCGCGAGTTTTTGCCGTAAACAGTGTCTATCACACCGCATAGGACAACCAGCTCTTTGTTCCTCTTCAATCGCCAAATCGCCACTGAGAAGCTCGGTAAGACATCTACGGATTGTCCGTTGACTTTTCGTGCCAAAAACCTCAAGCTTTGCAGACGTTGGACTACGTTGAAGCCTCCAAATGGCCAAAAAGGTTTTCTCACTAAATCACGAGCTGCACGTCCCGTTGCTTCATGATCCCCCTAAATGATAACAACGAGTCAAAACTCAATTCTATAACATGGGGACTATCCCTCTACATATTGTAAGGGTGTTAGTTAATCACTACTTCGCCGGTGGGAATGATCTGCAAAAGTGGCCAGTAATTATGGAACAACATAATAGTATGGAAATATAATTTTATCCATTAAGCTACAAGCTTTTATCTCAGAAAAAAAACTCAGTTAACATAACTCAAAATGTCTCTAATAATTAAAAAAAAATATTTTGGATTTTATAAAGAATAATATAATATTTTTACTGTTAAAATGTTGCAAAAAATCTCACCGTCATACTGTATTAACCGCTTGCCTGATTATCCCGAGTTATCTCGGGCTCGTATGAGTTGCAGGTAATTATTATCCCGAGAAAACTCGGGTGAAACTAATTGAATTTACGCCTATAAATAATTAAAAATTCAACTTGAAACCTACATATTTTATTTGTATTGCTTCATTTTCTTGTATTTCAAAATTAAATTTAAAAAAAAAGTGTTTTTTTTTGCAATTTTTTCCAAAAAAAAATTCGTAAGGGAAGTGGTTAACAAAGTATTTTTTTCTGCATTTTTAGTCCCTTTTTTTCTGTTAAGAATATTCATGTAACAATAGCAAAAAAAAATTGTAAATGACAAAACGGTAATTTTAAAAGTCTAACTATATATGCTAAGCTGTTTCCAATAGGGATACGCGTTTTATAGTTTACTGACACATATTTCTCAGTAGATTTTTATTTAGCACAAAGTTAAGCTGAATCTGTTTTTGACAGTTTTATAACTGTTTAAAAATCTCATTTAATTCTAAGTCAAAACATTCCACTCATACTGAGATTGAATTTTAGATAGAACTGATCGTAAGTAAAAAATCATTACAAATTATTTTCACTTCGTCAAAGCATATATATCAGTTAAAATAGGAAAAAAAGAGTGTATGGACAATTTCGGAGATAATTAGTTTTGACTTTTTTTTTCTTTCAGATAAAGCGTACTATTTTAATCTTACATTTCAGAAGAAGTGTTATTTTCTAGAGCTCAAAAGGGTGAATTTATTTTCGTGAAAGATATTTTGACGTTTAAATTTTCAAATTATAACCCTCATATTAATAATAAACAATTTTAATATTAGTATTATAATTCATAAAGGAATATTTTCCAAAGCATGCAAGAATCGAGAGCGAATTTTAATTAAAGTCGGGCGCCAGGCCTTTTTTCTTCGGGGTTACGCAACGAGATTACCAAATATTTGAATGAGGTTTTAACCAACAATACTGCGATAGAAAGTAAATATTTACGTTATGTAGGAATAAAGTGCCTTGTGGATTTGGTTTAGGAAGCACATTTTCTATAACCTAAAAGTATTGTTTCTTACGTAGAGAATCAACCAAAATAATGTAAACTTAAATTTAGAAATGCTCATTATGTTTCTGTATTTATCAAATTAAAAGAATACCGAAATTATTATTTAAATATCGAATTATTATTTTTTTAATCAAATAGCATTAGAACTTTTACATCTTAAAGTGCATGATATAATATTTAAGTTTTTTTTTTCTCAATAACCATTCCTGATTTGCTTCTAATAGCTTTCGAAAAAAATATACTGGATTTCAATTGATCTTTCTTAAACTATTTCATCCTTTTAATAATTCAACTGCAGTATTTTTTAAAGTATCATTCTCTTATTTTATGTTTCCCAAAGAAGTAGCTCATTGAATAAACTCATTTGAATAAAATTTAACTCACAGTGACTGAGCCAATTTTAACTTTACCGTTGAAAACATTTATTGTGCTCCTTAATACTTAAACCTAATATACCTTTTTAATGTCAAAATGTTCTTTAAAAAAATCGCTCAAAGTTTTTGTTATTGCTGAATTAGAGAAATTTAAAAAGATATTGCTCGCAACTTTAGTAACAATTAGTTCATTAGTGTTCTTGTGATGTTTTTTTTATTTTTATTCATTTATTTATTTTTAAAGGAAAGAAAACTATGAAAAAAAAATCAGAAAAAGGGAAGGAATCAAGTTTCCAAGGAAAAAAAATGAATAAAAATCAGCTATTTTAAAGCTTTACAATACCTTTTCCTTAGGTTTAGTAAATAAAACACCTAAAATAGCAATTGGGCTAATGTATTTATCAGACCATGAGTCAAGTCTTTTATTACGAAACAGTTACGTTGAATCCGTAAAAAGGGAAAGATATTAGGCCAATGCATGGTGGGTTGGATTATGAAAACTTAGTACGAGAAGCCGGGCGACAATAATCATGGGTCAAGTCTATCGGTATATAAAAACTAAAATGCATACTAAAATGCAACTTAACTTGGCAGTGACGTCACTGCAGGTGGAGCCAATAAGAGCTCACAAGCAGTCAGCGATCTCCTCTAATTCGCCAAATAGGCTGTGACGTTTTATCTAGCTCGTTTTTCATAGGCTAACGTCACGCAAACGTAACGCTGACGTCACGATGTTTTTGCCAAGAAAGGTTGCATCGTGGTATATAAGCATGATTAAAGAAAATAGGCAGCGTAAGTGGCAGCAGGACTAGAAGTTACGTGATAACTGGCTAAGATAATTCTTCAACAGCGATAACGACTGAGTCTTTATTACTATACATGCATGTTTTATGCAGTGGTTTATAGACATTTTATTATGAATTAAAATTTATAGTAATGTTTTGTCATGATCGAATGAATTTTTTGATATCTAGTTTTGTTACAGCCAAATGAAGAGTACAAGCGGAAAAAAAATGCTGTGTCTCGGATTAATACTTTGAATTTTGTTTTAGTGTTTTAATAAGTACTTCTTGTTCAGGCCCGCCATTTCAGGATTCAGCGGGGGCGGGGGGGGGGGGTTGATTGCTTCTTCCCTGACTTTAGGAAATCAATGTATTTACCCCATGTAAGTAGGAATTTTTTTTTGCCATTTTTTGGTAAATTTTCATTGTGTATACAACCCTTGCCCCCCACCCCCCGGAAAAATTCGAAATGTCGGTCCCTGTTCTTGTTTCATATTTTTTTTTTATTTCCAGGAAGTATTGTAGAATAAAATTGTGCTATGACTGCATAGAAGATTAATATTCTTTTACTATTGTATTATGAACAAAGTACATGTAGTGGTTTGGCTGCATAAAATGCAGACAATGTACAACAATCGTAAGGAAAGATTAAAAGGCAAAACTAAGTCAAAAGCCATTGCATCACAAAATTATATAAGATTCTTTAATCGCTTAGCTATTTTATTTTGTTTCTAATTTCGTAACTCATGATTTGAATTAGTTTATTGAATTAAAGTAACTTTAATTGATTATAATATACTTTGTGATGTTAGTTTAAATAAAACATTCAATCTGATAGGGTGCGGAGAATTGCCTGCCTGTCTGAGCAAGTTCTGCTTCCCTGAAATAGCATACGCCTTCAGCTCGGTAATTGTCTAGGTCAGACTGATGTGTCCAAAGAAGGACGAAACTGCAGTCTCTGGATGGCATAACTGGAATGTTGATAGATTGCATATAATACACCAAAAAAGTTGCAATTCCATTGTTTGATAATGAGTATTTTTTGTTTTTATTTGTTGGCGCTGATCTATTTTATCCAGTATCTGGGCATATATTGTGAAAAAATGGGCGTAGTATCCTGCATTTTTTCATTAACATAACATTTAAAAATATGTATATATAAAACTCGTGTTACCCTGGCTTGTTAGACGAAATTGGCTCATTTAGCAAACGGTTTTGCGTCTAACTATAAGGCCAGAGTTGAACTCGAATGGAAGGGTGAAAATACAAGCAAAAAAGTTTTTTTGCGAAGTAAGAGTATCTGGTAGATCGGTTCTAAGTTATAAGCAAAATTTATAGTAACGAGTCAGTTTGGAGATTTATTAAATTTTTAGCTAGGATTAATTTCAACTGTTTTGCACTACTATGTCCTCTCTACCCTCTGTCTTTCTCTCTAACTCAGCTTTTCCGGGAAATCCTGAAATACTTCGAAAAGGACACATTTTTTAGAATTAAATGTTCCTTTATAGTACCAGAAGAAGATAATTATATATATATATATATATATATATATATATATATATATATATATATATATATATATATATATATATATATATATATATATATATATATATATATCAGTGCAGGCGTGTTTTACATTGCACTTTAGTTACTAAACCACGTGACGAACGAGTTTTAATGTTTTTTAATAGAATGACTTTATGAGAGCATGTTAATTTCTGTTTAAAAAATAAATCTGGTATGGACTCCACACTACTTTCTTTTACTTGCTAATTTCTTAGTAGATACCTTAAGTGTTAAAATAATGCTTGGAGTAAACAAGATAACAATTCAAACAATTACTCTTCCAGTTTGCCGCGAAAAATTACAAAAAATGTTTTACAATGATTCATTTTCTAAAAATCACCGATTTTAATATTATTCAGTGGGTTTTTTGCAAAATATCGCCAATAGCGCCAAATCGAACCTGAATTCAAAAAATATTTTTTTGGCCAAATTTGTCAAATACTTGGCGGGTAAAAGCTTTGCGATATATCGCCAAGTGGTTGCGCCAATTCATATCACTTAAATCTGCATTGAAATTAACACTGATTTATCTCAAAAAGAGCTAAAACACCCCCTTGGGAATATTCGAAAGCAACCACAAGGGGAGGTGCACAACTAGCCCCCCCCCCTCTCAGAGCTCACACACCAAACTAGAAGCTTCTACGGCACATAGTTCTTGAGTTACGCGACATACATACGAACATACATGCATACATACATACAGACGTAACGAGAGAACTCGTCGTAATTAACTCGGGGGTGGTTGAACAGGATTTTTTGGCTGGTTATATGTTGATAGGTACATATGCAAGTGCTGATAGGTAGAAAAAACTGCTCAACATTCATTCGGGGGTGAGCAAAATCCAAATTTAGACCCAAATTTGAGTGAATTATTTTTCGCGATCACAATACTTCCTTTACTACGTAAAAGGAAGTAAAAAAGGTAAGTTTCTGATGTATTGCTAATACATGTAAAATCCTTAGACTATTTCGGCTAATGTAAAACCGAAATATCTTTCCAAAACAGATTCTATTTTCCTTATTGTTCTATACAACCTGTCTCAATGTAAGGAGGTAATATTTCAATAGTTATTATTTATTGCGGAATATTAAAAGAATCCCTTACATCGTATTAAGCAGCAATGACTAAAATAATTATAATAATAACTCGGCGGCTGCTCTTGATGTGTTAGGGTAAAAAAACAGGCAAAAAGTTACAGAAATGTATTTACTCGGTTCATTAAGCTGATAAAATCGGGCAATAAAAAGCTAGGTTTTTTTTTTTTTCATATCATTTGTTTGAAAGCATATTCAGCTATTGGGAAAAATGGGAGTTTTTACATTTTCACAAAATATAGACTATATCTACCTTTTTTTTTTTTGATTCTCTTGCACTTAGTTAACGAAGAGCCGCGCAGGTATCAAATTGAATCATATTGAAGTTCGTTCAACCATGATCTTAAAAATGGTATTTTTCTCAACACTCACAAAAACATTATTGTATTGCGTAATTTGAAACTTGCTGCTTTAGAAGCACCAGCTCTTTTTTTTTCATCGTACTATTATCTTGTATTTCATAAAAAGTTATTAACTTTTTCAGAATCTTATACAAATTTACGATGCAATGATTTTTGACTCGGTTTTGCTTCTCAATCTTTCTAAAACTATGGCCCGTTTGATTATAAATTGTAAACATTTCATGCAGCCAAACCAGTATATGTACTTTGTTCAGTAAAATAGTAATAGAATAGTAATCTGCTATGCAGTAATAGCACAATTTTATTGTACTATATTTCCTGCAGATAAAAATAAATTACCAGAAATTCTTATTCCAACGGTAAAACAAAATTCAAGGTATTCATCCAACACGCTGCCTTTTATTCGCTTGTACTCTTCATTTGGATGTCACGAAACTATACATGAAAAAAATTCCTTCGACCATGACAAAAAATTACTATAAATTAGTCATAGCACAATTTTATTCATTGTTCGATGAAGGGTTTAAGCTCAACAACAGGACTTAACGATTCTTTTCTCATTTGTCTTTAAGTATTGGTCATTTTTCAAATGGCTATTGTTTTTTCTTCTGGGGTTTTTTTCATACTGTAGAATTTTTCCTAGCTGTAATTTTCCAATTTATTTCTCCTTCTTTCTATTTAATTCATGTGAAAGACTGTCTATATCTTCAAAGATTGTAGAGTACGTTGCGTTACTCAGAATATTATTTTAATTCATTTTTTGTACTTATGAAAGAATGAAGCCTTTAAAGGCAATTGCATACATTAACAATCTCGATTTTAGATTTCTTACAAACCGCCAATAAGTCAGTATGACCACAATCAACGTTAACAACCTTTATTAGGTATGTACATTTATTTAAACAGAAGAATCAGCAGAATAATATAATGGCACTTGTTTACATTAAAGTTCTTAAAAGGGATAACTTGGATCACATGCTAAAAAGCGAAGCATTTTCCTTCACATTTCCTTAAAAAGCTCACTTATTGGTAGGGATTAGAAAAAAAATTGCTGTACACTATTCAATCACTTTTTTGCACGTCACTGGCTCTGGAAAAGGCCAAACAGTGCACTGTTTGGGTGTAATTGAGAAAAATAATAGCTGGGGCCTTTATTCTGGCCCGTGCGTTAGCCTCAATTACCCCATTCGTCTTTAAAAGCTGAAGAACAAAGCTAAAAGATTCTACTCGAGTGCATTTCAAAATCAAAAGTAAACATAAGGAATGAATCCATCAACTTGCAAGAAAAAAGAGTAGGAAGTGTAAGAATGTTGCCGTAAAATAAAATATTTTAAGTGACTAACGAACTAGATGGTGTAAAATAATATTATTTATTATTTAACTGATAGAAATTTACTTATTTATTAAAAGCTAATATCGGTAAAAAGTACGAGGTAAATGTGAATTTAATATATATATATATATATATATATATATATATATATATATATATATATATATATGACGAAAAACAATATTCCAATAGGGGTGGACATGCTAAGCAAAGCCAGATGCGTACTTATATTGTTCTATCGTGCTTTCCGCATGAGTGAACCCATATAACCCCTTAAAAACATTCCCCAGACCATAATGCTCCTGCCTCCAGCCTGGACTGTTCCGGCAATAGTTGCAGGGTGTTTGCTTCCAGAAGTTTCACGCCTTCTAAGTCAACATCCGTCTGCCTGATGGAGCATAAAACGTGGTTCATCAGTAAATGCTACCTGTCGTCACTTAATGGAGGTCCAGCTACGGTACTGGCGTGCAAATTCCGGGGTTCGTCATCGATGGACTGTAGTTAGCACAGATGCATGAACCAGGTTTCTGCTTCGGGAGCCCAGACGCAGCAACGTCCGCTAAACAGTAGTGTGGGAGACGATGCTGGTAGCCCCTTGGTTCATCTGGGGGGTCAGTGGCTCAACGGAAGCCCATCTATTAACCTGAACGCATCTTAGCCGCCGTCGTTCGCCTCCGTCATCTGTGGCTCCTGGTGCACCACATTTACCACGTCGCTGATTTTGAACAGTCTCATTTTACTATGCACGGTACACTTTTTCCTCGACGGCAAGCGAACAGCTCAAAAACTCAGCCATTTTGAAAATGCTTTCACCCTTGGCCCAAAAGCCAATGATCATGCCCTTTTGTACGTCGGATAAATCGCTTCGTTTCTGCATTACGCCAGCAATGGAAATATTTTCCGAAGCCTTCACACACCCTTTATATACCCTCAACTGCATTGTGCTACCAAGTGTATTCAGTGATTGGTTATTTAGTGTCCATATCAAAAGTACTTGGTGGTCACATTAATGTGCCTGACCTGTGTATTAGGGCGAGTCGAAAAAATCGATTTTTTTATTTCGAAATCGCATTACCTCTCAAAAGTTGTGGTTTAGTATCCATAACTTGGGAAAAATAAGAAAAAAATTCTAAGTTGACGTCTTCGGTTCGCGCATGAGGCTCAAAGTTGGAAAAAATATGTTAAAAATGGAAATTTTCAAAAGGAAAAAAGAAAAAAAAAATTGTAACTTTTTATAATGCAACTGCCATAAGCTTTAAATATTTTGTGCATTTTTAATCTAAAAAAATATTTTATAGCTTTTACATACGATCATTAGTTTGCACATCAGCCTTAAATTGGGCTAAAATCGCCTACAATGTCAAATTTCGAAAATATCGATTTTTTTTATTTCGAAATCGCATTACCTCTCAAAAATTGTGGTTTGGTGTCCAAAATTTGGGAAAAATAATAAAAAAAATCTAAGTTGACTCCTTCGGTTCGCGCATGAGGCTCAAAGTTGGAAAATATATGCTAAAAATGGAAATTTTCAAAAAATAATTTGAAAAAAAAAAGTAATTGTTTTCTATCGAATCTGATTTAAATTGTTAGTAGATAACATAATTTGAACCGAAAAATATACATATAACTTTTAGAAGATACATTCTGTTTGCGCATAAGGCTCAAAATATGAAAAAAAAAAAAAAAGTCAAAAACTGAACCAGAACGCACTACGTCGGCACTGTGCCGGTATATTTTTATTCTACAGCCGACTTGTCTAGACATTACACATATTCTAGGAGACAGTTCGAAGTCCCTGCAGTCTGCACTCCCTTTGGTTGTCACTTAGTCAGCTAGACCCGCCAAACAAACAGTATCTTTAATTAGCAACTGAAAGTGAATCAAAAAGTACAGCGTGTTTAGCTTTGGGTGAGTTTTTTTTGTAACTTTATAGCATATTTTTATGCTCAAGTTTTGTTATACTGTTCTCCGTTCTCCGACTAATAAATAATGGAACCCCGGAAAACTTCTAAACGTTTAATTGTTTGTCCGTTTTTTGGTGCACCGAAAGGGTTAAGTCAAAGTGTTTTACCCACATGTGCAGATGTGTTGTTAACTTGTTTTGAAGAAAAATCGCAATCTGTAAAAGGCGAACCTTTTTCAAGGATTCCAGATTGCATATCTGCTTAAGGGGTTACAGTACCTTTCTAACAAATTTCTTTAATTTAAGTGAAAAAGTTAATTCTATGAAATATTTGTTTCTGCACTTGTTTAACAATCAATAATTTATTTTCAAACATTAAAAATTTTGAAAACTTTTTTTGAAAATTTGAAAAATGTAAGAAAATTTCAATTTTTTTAAAACCCTAAGGCTTTTTTGTTTCTGCACTAATTTTAAAATTTCTTTTTGTGAAATGATCAGAAGGATTACCTCAACAAATCTGTGCATTCATTTTCCTATATTTAGATTAGAAAATATTTTGTGACCATTTATGTAAAAAATTCTTAGAAAATTTTGTTCTTCGAAGTTTAACTAACTCTAAAATTTTTTGTAATTAATAAAACGCTTATTCAATGCACAGTTTTGTTAAATATATTATCCTGAGTGCAAAAAATATTGTTTTAAAGTTATATCTTTTATAGAAAAAATTCCTTAGCATTTCCAGTAACATAGAAACACTAAAAACTGATCACCGAGAAAAAGCACTTTAAAGTTTGGCTTTTCCATTAGAACACATAGCATGCATGCCCTGAAGTCGCTCATAACTTTTTAAATAATTTAGCTAGTACAATGCTATTTTTTCTGAGTGTTTTAAATAACTTTTACTTTTGAAATAAGCAATAAAAATTTTTTTGGTCTTTTGGTCATTTTTGAGGTACTGTAACCCCTTAAATAGAAGAAATTTACTGCAAAGCTTCTATACCAATATACAGTGGTAATACCAATGTGAGTTCTATACCAATGTACAGATGTATAGTGTACATCTACAAGAGATTGGCTTTTTCGCACAAGAACACGAGAAATTCATTGCACACTTGAAAGAAGCAACGTCAAAAAGTTTAGACTTCGCTTAATTAACAAAATGACTGAGTTTTGTCTTGAAGTTCAATTTATCTTTATCACGACTAAATGACTTTCTCAAAGTGTAGTATTATGGTAATCCTTTATCAATTTTACAATACGTACATGACTGACCGTTGGTATAGAAGCTTTGCAGTAAATTTCTTCTATGAGCTATGCAATCTGAAATCTTTGAAAAAGTTTCGCCTTTTACAGATTGCGATTTTTCTTCAAAGCAAGCTAACAACACATGTGGTTAAAACACTTTGACTTAACCCTTTCGGTACACCAAAAAACGGACAAATAATTAAATGTTTATAAGTTTTCCGGGGTTCCATTATTTATTATTCGGAGAACGGAGAACAGTGTAACAAAACTTGAGCATAAAAATATGCTATAAAATTACAAAAAAAAACTCACTCAAAGCTAAACACGCTGCACATTTTGATTCACTTTCAGTTGCTAATTAAAGATGCTGTTTGTTTGGCGGGTCTAGCTGACTAAGTGACAACCAAAGGGAGTGCAGACTGCAGGAACTTTGAACTGTCTCCTAGAATATGTGTAATGTCTAGAAAAGTCGGCTGTAGAGCAAAAATATACCGACACAGCGCCGACATAGTGCGTTCTGGTTCAGTTTTTGACATTTTTTTTCATATCTCGAGCCTTATGCACAAACAGAATGTATCTTCTATAAGTTATATATAATTTTTTGGGTTCAACTTATGTTATCTACTAACAATTTAAAGCAGTTTCGATAGAAAAAAAAACTTTTTTTTTTCAAATTATTTTTTGAAAATTTCCATTTTTAGCATATATTTTCCAACTCTGAGCCTCATGCGCGAACCGAAGTAGTCAACTTGGATTTTTTATTTATTTTTTCCAAATTTTGGATACCAAACCACAACTTTTGAGAGGTAATGCGATTTCGAAACAAAAAAAAATCGATATTTTCAAAATTTGACATTGTAGGCGATTTTAGCCCAATTTAAGGCTGATGTGCAAACTAAAGATCGTATGTAAAAGCTATAAAATATTTTTTTAGATTAAAAATGCACAAAATATTTACAGCTTATGGTATTTGCATTATAAAAAGTTGCAGTTTTTTTTTCTTTTTTCATTTTGAAAATTTCCATTTTTAACATATTTTTTCCAACTTTGAGCCTCATGCGCGAACCGAAGACGTCAACTTAGAATTTTTTTCTTATTTTTCCCAAGTTGTGGATACTAAACCACAACTTTTGAGAGGTAATGCGATTTCGAAATAAAAAAATCGATTTTTTCGACTCACCCTACTGTGTATATATTTTTATGAATGTGTTGTAAAAGCAAAATGAATTATATTTTTTACTTTAATTAGCAGGCTTATATCTGTGTGTGTAGTAATAGTTTTTAGCATTTAAGACTTATTACATTTTTAAATAACACTTTATTACTTTTTATTCTTGCAGTAATTAGCTTTTTTTCATTTTCTACTTCTAAAAGCATTTTATTTTTATCGATTTCAGCAGCATTCGACAAAATGTATCTAACATCCATAAACTTACAACTCTTTTGTATTCAAAGGGGATTTTCTTGAAACTCTAAAACACTTGTCTGACTTTTAATTATTTATTTTTTTTCTGCAAGTTTAGGCTATTCTAAGCGTTGCTAATTTTATTCTTAATGGTTTACTGTTTCCTCTTTTAAAAATCAATTCAAGGATAGAAAAACCTGAAATACTTTGTTGACATTGTTTACTGCATTTTAGTTATTCAGAAAGAAAAATCAGGATAAATATAGTAACATTTAAAACCATAGTTGATTGCACAAATAGGATTATGTACTGCAAACATTTAATCTGAGTAACAAGAAATGCCTTTTTAATGGGGTATATTAATTATGTAGAAGATACAGTTTTTGTTTTGTCTCTGAGAAAAGTGGTATTAATAAATACGCTGCCAATGACTAGTAACGTGCTTTTTATAAATTAGTAATAAATAAAATCAGTGATCAAATAAAATTATAACGCTTCATTTTGAAAAAACAACAGAAAAGAGTAAAATGGACGTTAAAAGGATTATAATAAAGGTGTACCCAGGTAGCACTACAAATAGTTATAGAGATGTTTTTTTATTCGGTTGTTAACAACGCTGATATAACCATTTTACAACCATCGTATTCAACGAAGTGTGTAATACTTGGGTATGTTTTAATA
>JAXGGA010004229.1:0-90977 GCA_038373865.1 Uloborus plumipes | reverse complement strand
TCCAATTTTCTTTTTGTATATGGAATGTAGAATGTTCAAACTTTACAAAATGAATGTTAAATTTGTGGTAAGTTGTTGCAGTTAGGTCAGTGAAGGCCCTCAAAACAAGGCATTTTTGACGTTTTTCGGCATTTTTGAGGTTCAAAAACACCTTGTACATTTTCGTGGCCACGGCAAAAGTAGTGTCGTTTGAAAGACAAGTGCCCAGTGGCAGAAAGTTTTCTAGCTGTCTGCGACAAACTTTGACAATTTTATTATCTGTCTGCAAATTTTGAGTGAAACTTTAATATACTAGTCATATGTTAAACAAGTATAATTTAATAATAACTATAATTTGTAGCACATTATCTAAAATATTGTAAGCATCATGTATTCTTTTTCATTTTGTTTTTTACTTTTGATGTTAGGAGTGTGTAATATGCGGTCCATAAGTTGTGACCTGTTGAGCATGTCACTCAAAAAAGAAAAAGGAAAAGATGAAATTCTGATAAAATATTTCAAAAAGAAAGGCTTCTAAAAACTTATCTTACTTTTTTCACAGGAAAAAACAAGATTGGTACAAAATTATAAAAAAGTTTAAACTTTAATTTTTAATAATGGTGGGGGGGAGGGGGAGCACCATAGGTTTGCATCCTTATCACTTATCCAGGTTATGAAACTCATTGTTTCAGTTTATAATGATTTTTTTTCTATTTGTTCCATTAGCTATTTCATTAATCTTCTAAAATTCTATTTGGATATCTTTAGCTCTTTCTGAGGTTTTAATTTTTTATTTCATTTTTTTTCGCAAGAGCTGTTGCATTAATGACATGGTTCAAGACAATACATTTTTAACTGTGGTCATTTTAATGAAATCAAAAAGATTTTTTTATTAAAATGTTCAGAATAATTTTGAAATTAAGACAAAAATATATTGAGCTGTTTTTGCAGGTAATATCAGGTCACAAACTTGAATTTGATAAATATTTTTTTCCAAAAAAAGGGTAGGACTTTAAATTAGGACATAGAAAGGGCACTATCAGTGATCAAACTATTGATTTTTTTTAATGATCCATTGAGCATAAACTAAAATCTTTTTCAAAAAACGGCGTTTTTTTTTTTTTTCTTCTTGACTTTCTGTGTTTTAAAAGTCACAAAAAAGACTAAAATTACTATGTGCAAAAAGATCGGTGGTAGGGGGGGGGGGGGTGACCTATAAATTTGGCAAAAATTCACTTTACACCAAATATAGAGAAGCCAATTTTCTGAGCATGAATCCAAAAAAAAAAAAAAAAAACTTTTGTTAATAAAGCACCGATTGATTAAAATCGGAGGGGGGGGGGAGCAGATGCGATGCAAATGAATGAGAAATAAAATCCAGCTTTATCTTAAACAAAAATATAACAGTAGTAAAATATAATATGCCTGCTCTGAAGTTTGAAAAAGCGAAGTCAAGTTTCGGGTGCCATGTTTGCCCACGGTACAAAGAAAACTTGCATTTTTTTTTTTCATACAAAAACGGACAAAAATCGAAGGAGGGAGGACAGATATCACGTAAATGAATGAAAAAAAAAATGCAGCCGTATCTCAAGTAAAAAATAACTCCAGTGAAATAAAAAGCAGCTGCTCTAAAGAGCAAAAAAGCGAAGAAAAGTTTCGGGCGCCATGTTTGGCCACAGCAGATTTTTTTTTTTTCCGTAACACTTTTTTTCCCCCAGCGGCTAAATGGGGAGGAAAAAAAAGCCCCTTAGTCAAAGCATGCTCAAGAGGAAAAAAATTGGCCGAAAGTTGCGGACAACTTTTCTAAGTTGTTTTTATTAGTGCAGACAAAAACTGTCTGCAAGAGGGTTTCACTGGCGGCGACGATGTCGCCGTGTCGCGGTGTTTCTGCCACTGGGGACAAGTGTAAGCACTTTAAAATAATGTATAAATAACCGAGGAAATTTCAACGTGCTTTTAGTTGCGTAAGGCTGAAATATGAAAAATGTCATATTTTACCGATATTCAAACGGTCATAACTTCCTCTGCCAACTACATATTGAAATATTTTTTCTGCCAATGTCATACTCTATTCTTTGTCTTAACAGAACTGTTGAGTCCTTTGAGGCGAAATGCTTAAAAGTTTTTTACAAAAAATGCACAGGAAAAAATACATTTTTTGTCAAAAAATTTTTTACATTTCGCCTCAAAGGACTCAACTGTTCTGTTAAGAATAAGAATAGAGTATGACATTGGCAAAAAAAATATTTCAATATGTTGTTGGCAGCAGGGTTGTTTGATTTTGTCCGGGGTGGAAAAAACCGCCGGAAAAAACCTGGAAAAAACCGCCCCGGACAAAATAGCATTTTGTCCATTTCGTCCACTTTAAAGAAAATGACAGTTCTTGATTAAAAAATTGAAAGTTTTAAAGTAAGGTTTTAAAATATTGATTTTTTTCAATGAGGTAATAGTTTTATTATCAAAATTAGCACACATAAATATGTATACAAACAAATATTTAATAAACAACAAATACTATAAAAATATAGTATCTGTATAAAATAAATGAATGTTAACGATAAGATTTAATGCTTATAAAAGCCCACATTAGCAGTAAGTGATTTTAAAAGATTTGAGAAAGGAAATTTTGCCATGAAATGAATTAAGTGCCTGTAATAACATTAATATATCCATAAAACAATGCTGTGTACATAAATATTTTACAATAGGGCAACATTCATTAAATCCTCAAAAAATATAACGTAAAATGACCAAATCAATCAAAATTAAACCAATATTTCTTGTAGCATCTAATGTATTTTCAAAGACAAATGATATACATTTATATGTGTATTTAATTCAAACAAAATTTAAATATAGAATTTATGAGAAAATATCATATAAAGTTTACTTTTTAAGGGATTGTATTGTGTTAAGAAATATCTAAGGTAATAGAATACCGTAAAGTCGGGTTACTTGGACCCACAAGGAGGTTACTTGAGTCCACAGTAAAATGATAAAAATCTGGGTTTGGTACTAGCGTTAGATATTGCAGAGTGCTTCTACCTCGCGGAGAAACGAGAAACTATGTGCAAGTCTTCAACTAATAAGTACCAAACCTAGATTTTATCATTTTACTGTAATGGGCTCAAGTAACCCCCTAGGGTCCAAGTAACCCGACTTTACGGTACTCTTTAATTTCTTTTTAAAAATATGTATTAAAGAAAAACTTTTTTTTTCTATTTGTCTACTCTACAATAACGTAAATCCACTCAATAGTTTATTCACTACGTTAAATTTTACTTCTTTCAAATAAAATTAGTTAAAAATCAATGGGTTAATTGCCATTCTTTTCTCTTTTTTTTTGTATGATACCATCATTCTATTTTGAAAAATGGGCAATGCAAGAGATACTAATTGTACATCATAAATGCAAGAGATACTAATTGTACATCATAACATTTTTATACATCAAACGCATGAAAATAATGTATTTTTTCTTTCATTTCTTCCATTTTGTCCATTTCTTCCGGCGTCCCGGACTTTTTACAAAAAAGTGGACGAAATGAAAACCCTGGTTGGCAGAGGAAGTTATGACCGCTTGAATATCGGTAAAATATGACATTTTTCATATTTCTGCCTTACGCAACTAAAAGCACGTTGAATTTTCCTCGGTTATTTATACATTATTTTAAAGTGGTCTTTCAACCGACACTACTTTTGCCGTGGCCACTGAAATGTACAAGCTGTTTTTGAACCTCAAATATGCCGCAAAACGTCGAAAATGTCTTGTTTTGAGGGCCTTCACTGACCTTACGGTAACAACTTACCTCAAATTTAACATTCATTTTGTAAAGTTTGAACCTTCTACATTTCATATACAAAAAGAAAATTGGAGTTCAACAGTTCCTGGTAAGAGTTTTGGCTCACAGCAACTTCCATGTCTTGAAAATCCGCTTAATTTTTGATGCCGAACCTTCAACTTTAGGGATCTATAAAAACTAAACAACTCAACTTTAGAGCAAAACATTCCGGATTTGGTCTTTCAATAAAATAATAAACATTTGGTAATTTTTTGGAAAAAATCTGAGACGTCATGAATCACAGGCGTGACACTCTCTCAGATTCTTGCTCTTAATCTCAACCACTTTTTGAATTTTTTCGGTCAATCCTCAAACCGTGTATGTTTTTTTTTTTTTAATTTATTTTTTAAAAAGTAGCGAAGTAGCGACAACATTTCAAAAGTAGTTTGTAGTTGCTACATTTTTCAAAAAGTAGTTGTAGTTAACTACATTTATAACAAGGTAGTTTTAGTTGTAGTTCGCTACAAAATAAATGTAGTTTTTCCAACCACTGCCTTGAAGCATAGCTCGGAATGGGGGGGAGGAATATGGTTACATTGTAACTGCTATTAGAGTGCCTGGGCAGGAGTGGCAATCAATGATATTTTTTAAATCAACACTGCGACTTTAATCGGCATGTAGTGAGTGACAAACGTTAATTTTCAGCTATACTTCTGAAGTCTACAAAATTTCTGGTGCATTCAAAAAAAGCTCCTTGTCTGAGGCTTTAAAGGATTACAACCCAATTGTATTGTTCTGTGCAAGAAAGCCGGAAGTAATGCTTAAGCTTTTCCTGAAGAATATCAATAGTTCTCCAGGACATATTTGTGCTTGCTGGTTCGTTAGAGTGTACTCAGCGAGTCACCATCAATCCTCTCTCTACAGCTAAGTACTGTATGCTGCCAACTTTTGGCAACATACGATATGTGCACCAACTTTTAGCCACCTTTTATATCTGACTTCCAGTGACTTGTGGATAAGTTTTGAGTTAGTAAAATTTTTCAATGTTCTTCCTTTTTCTACAACTCTGAAAAGGCCCGGGGTACACCAGGGACATTGTCGCAACACACCGATTTAGATGCACCAACTTAAACTATGGAGCTATAAGAAAAATAATGAATCAAGACCCAGTTTTTTTTTTTTTTTTTTTTGAAAAAAATACAATGTTTACTGCTTGGTAAAAATTCAACGTGTTTTTTAACATTTCAATGAAATATCGGAATTTTTGGAGGAAAATGGGGAAAAAAAGTTATTCTCCTGAAAACCCTTTTCAGTAATGAATTAAATCAAATAAAATTCCGTTTATTCATTGTTTTAAGTTGTTTTCAGTGATCGAACAGCAGGCTACCTTTTCTACTTTAAAACAATATAATGTTCGTTTCAAAGAGAATGTTACACAACCGACAATTACTATGCCATGCAACACCACATTGATGCAAAGTTTGCAATCGTACCTGACAAAATATGTGATACACTCTATGTACAATCGTTTATCAAGTATTTGTTTCAGGCAGGTTCACTTTAAATAGACAATTACAAAAGAATAAACACTGTCACTAAATACACGGAAAACGAAGCTATACATAAGTTCTCCCGAAAGAGTTAGATTACGATAAAATTAATTAAACAATTATTTCAAAACGAAATAAGGAAAACAAATAATTTTAATGCTGCTCTTCTGAGTGAATAGAAATGAGAAGCATCAGACAGCAAAATTACTCTGTCCTTTGATGCATATGAAAAGACAGAAAGATAACTCTTTGCTTTTAAATTAAGAGTACGGAAAATCATTTATACACACCAGTTTCGTTAGATTGGAGATTTTCATATGTGAGCATGAGAATCATGGAGCTAAGTTTCAATTTACAATGGTTTGAGTCTTGGATGTTCATTAGGCACCAAACAATTTTGATGGCGATCTTTATACAAACTGCTCATTTTCCTGCTAATATGTTCTTAAGAATTCATTACATCAAAACAATTTTTCCGTAATCCACTCTCAACAGAACAAATTGTTGCCGGCCACGACGACAACGTTGCCTAACATTTAAGCTAACATGCAAAATAGTGTAAAAATGCTCTTCGTTTTGAATAGCTTTACAAAAATTTATTCATGCTTTCAAAAAATGATTGTCGACTCAAAATTTTAGAAGTTAAAAAAAAAATTAAATATATTATTTATTTTCTTTTTAAAAAACTACTTGGATGTAAACGAAATCGAGTGAAATGAGAATAAGATAGATGGAACTGTCTGAAGCATGCGACTGTCTTCAGTTTAATTGGTAGTTAAAAGCACGTGATAGGGCGCCGCCTACTGACATTGAAAATTTGATTGGCAAAACTCAGGTGACGTATGCAAGAGGAGAAACTGGAGAGTGGTGTTGGAATCATTGGCTTCCTAGCCAGTTCGGTTTATAGGGATCGGTTGATATCATGGGTATGTTTGAAAAGAGCAACCGGTTAACCCGGGCTCACCTGTAACTAAAATAATGTACTATATCATCTGGTACTATATTATACTATATAATCTTGTGTCTCCTTAAATATCAAATCAAAGTCTATGAAAAAAATAAACCCTGTTTTAAGTTTGATGCCATTTTTGAAAACATTACTCAGAAACGATCTCTTTTTACCCAAATTTTGCATACTAGCAGAATAGGAGCATAGGCACAAATCGGGGATTTGCCGTAGCCAGCACGAGTGTTCAGGGTAGGTCAATAAAGTTATTGGACTGGCCACTAAAAATCAGGGGCGGACTGGCTACCCCATGAGGGCGGTAACCCAAACTTCCAAAGGGCGCACTTCAAAATAGCACCCCCCCCCCTCACACACATTTTCTGCGGCAATTATCCGCAAAAGTCTCGGTTTTTTTACAGCAAAATTAACTTTGGTGTAATATATGTTACAGAAGAGTGCTTTGTCGCACTACTATTCCTATAGATTGAATGTGCTTCAAAACCTACAACACAAATGTGTAATCCTGTTCCTATCTTCATTGTTTGTAACACTTTTTATACACAATACGATTAATTTTAAGCAAAACACAATTTTTATTTTCTTTTTATTACTTATTTTTAGTTTTTTTTCGTTATCCGCGATACCCGTGCCACCCAATTGCGCGGATAATTGGGAGTATAACGTAGTTAAATTATAAGTTAAACCTGCATAATAAATGGGTGTGAATATTTGGGTGTGAGTGAGTATGCTTCTTATACAAATCCACAGTTTGCACCGGATCTTTACCAAATTTCATACTAAAGTCCTTAGCTGCTCAGAAATTCACATTGAAGATTTTCGGAACATCGGAACTCAAAAAAAAAAAAAAAAAAATCCAAAGAGGACAAATTTAAATTTTGAGTCATACTGCCTGTGGTTGGAAAAACTACATATTTTTCGTAGCGAACTACAACTAAAACTACCTTGTTATAAATGTAGTTAACTACACAACTACTTTTTGAAAATGTAGCAACTACAAACTACTTTTGAAATGTAGTTGCTACTTCGCTACTTTTTAAAAAATAAATAAATAACAAGAATACACCGATTGAGGATCGACCGAAAAAATTCGAAAAGTGGTTTATATTAAAAAATTACCTCATTCGAATATGGAATAGAAATAGGAATTGTCTTTAAATTTATTTGTTAATTTTCCTTTTTGTTCCTTTTTTTTGTAACAATATGTCCTTTTTAGATTTTTTTTCCAATTTTTACGAATATTCGCCATAAGAAAAACCTTGTTTTTTTCCTTCGTTCTCTTTTTTTTTTCAATTTTTTTCATTTATTTATTTATTTTTTTATTTAAAAGTAGTTTATGGATCTTATTTCTCATTGCATCAGCTGCGGTACTCGTGCAAGATTTGCACCTGTCAGAGTCAATTAAACCTTATTTTTTCCTTCGTTCTCTCTTTTTTTTAAATTTTTGTTATTTATTTATTTATTTTTTTAATTTAAAAGTAGTTTCCAGAAATCGCTACAAACTACTATTTTTTTTGTATCGCGCTACTCACTACTCTACTTTTTTTAAAAAGTAGTGCGCTACACTACAAACTACTAAAAAATGTAGCTACTACAGTAGTTTCGCTACTTGTAGCGCGCTACTTCCGACCACTGGCCTGGTTATCCAGTTTCGTAGGATTATATTGGGGAAATAACAATAATAAGTTTCCGTCGGATCTTTGCCAAATTTGTCACAAAGGTTTTTAAACACTCAGAAATTTCATATGGAGGGGGAGATAGGTGTGTTTAAAAAAATCCGATAAGGTCTCAATTTAAATTTTGAATTATGAGCTAATATTTAGAAAAGTGCCAATTTGAGTCCCAAGTGAATTTTCAACAGTATTTCAATAACTAGTTTAAAAAATAATTTTTCCCAGAAGGAAGATAAGTTTCTCTTTCATTTCATCTAATAACATCAGAAAAAAAAATTTTTTTTCATCAGAAAATATTGTGTTTATACATCAAAAATCAGATCGGTAACGTGTCCCAAGTAGCAAAGCTTAGCATGCAAACAGGTCATGCGCACTTTCTAACTTCCCAAAAAAACGCACTTGCACAAAAAACGATTCTATTTTTCCCCCTTTGTTAATATTTTACTTCATTTTTGTTTTAATCGATTTCTGATTTTCTAGCTGATGCGAAATAAGCGTGTCCCAAGTTCCGCCGTCAGAGTGGTAACAACAACTTCCGATCTATGTTTAGGCTCCCAAAATCATTTCCTGCACCTATACCACGTGATACGGAGTACCTGGTGGAAAGTTTTATCGAATCGTAATTAAAAATTTGCATTTCTGCATCTAAAATTGTAGGTAAAATTTTTTAAAGTGATTTTATAAAATGTGTGTCATTTGAGTCATCAGATCGGTAACACGCTCTAAAATGCGGAGTTTTTATTATTTTAAAAATTATTTTATATATAAGTTATAAGTATAGTCCTTTGTTACAAGTGAAAAAACCACGTGTTTGATTTTGGCTTAGTGCGATCGACCCGGAAATAAAATAAAACTTTGTCAGTTTCTCAGATCGGTAACAGTCAGAGCGGTAACATTGAAAAACAGCAAATATGTTACAGAACTAACTCACACGTTTCAGAATTATAAAAAGCAAAAATCATACTTTAGCCATATATATTGAATATTTTTGTTCTTAAAAAATGAAAAGCAATGAGTTTTAGTACAATAGCTTCATTTGTGGTTTGTATGACCTAACAATAGAAGTTAGTAAAATAAGAAAAATTGACACTGCAGAAATTAAATTAATTAATTATTATTATTTTAATTTATTTATTTATTTATTTATTTATTTTGGTGCTTCAATAACTTCGCTAAATAACTAGATAATAACTAGCATGCTAAATTTGAATTTCTGATCAAGAAATTAAATTTCCTGTAACTAATTAAAGAAAAGCAAGCAGTAGAGTTGGTTGTTGAAAAAGTTGAAGTTGTGTGTTGTTTTAAAACAAAACAAATGTTTTATTAGCTTGAATTTGGTAATCTCATAATTTATTTTATCTAAAAACCTTATCGCTCATTTTTATTTCCAAGAAATGCTTTTTCATAATGAAATTTGATTTTTTTAGCCTAATATATATATTTTAATATAATTATCTTAATTCTATGTTAAAAATGCAAGGAAATGATATCATATTTAGAGATGTTAACGAAGACTGAAAGCATAAACTCAAATATGTAGCTCATGTTAACTTTAGATCTGTAACATTCATCAGATCTGTAACGGCTTAAAAGTGAGTAATCTAAGGAGGGGGTAAATAACTTCCTTGACCTCCCCCCTTTTATTTTCTTGCATTTAGACCCAATTTAGACTTAAAATCCAATATTAGTTTTTTTCTGCAAAAAAAAATTTTTTTCAGAAAACTCCAACTTCAAATTGGCACTTTTCTAAATATTGGCTCTTATCTATTTCAGCATTTTGGCGTGAAATTGTACACAATTTTTTCTTTTATTTGAGCCTGATTGGTGAACATGCGTCTTTTGGCAAAACTTTTATTTTCACGGTAGACCGAGCAATGCCTGAGAAAACAGATAGTAATATACAATGACCATCTTTATTCCCCTCATTTTTCAATGAAAGTTATATTTTTACGAGCGTGTTACAGTCTGAAATGTTTTACGGAACTTTTTAACTTACTCTCATGCAGACTCTCCAATAAAGCGTAAATAATAATAATAAAAGCAAAATCTAGATAAAATCATCTTTATTAAATTGATTTAAGGCTAAAAAAGATGAAATCCTTTAAAATAATACACCAATAAATAAAACTTTCTGTTCACAGTAATACATCTCGCTCTATTTTAAACGCGTTTATTTTCATTAAAAAATTAAAGTTACTTCTTTAGCTACAATTTCTTTGTCCTCTGGTGCTTAACAAAAATTGCATTACTTATTTGTGATTTCTGTCTCAAACGCTTTTAAAAATTCTAGATTCTGTATTCTTAAACAAATTAAGAATCTGACCTAACTGTTATGAGTTAAACCCTCCAAAACCATTGCTAATACTTTCCAAACTTATCTCTCATTAGTCAGATAAGTCATGTGAATTCGAAAGTTTGAAAAAAAAAATTTTTTTTCATAATTTGCGAGCCCTCCTCATTGTGTTAAAACCGATCTTGTAAAACAATAAAAGATCGTTATAATTCACAAAATGGAACACGTATATAGATTTAAATAAAATACCATTTTAACCATTATTCACAAATAAATGGGCTTCAGAACAGAGCTTCATCCTGCACTAAATGGTTACATATTAGCTGTTGTGCTTAAAATACAGAAATTGTTTTTTTCAATTTATTGTTTACCTTCGAAAAGTTGTGCGATTTATAAAGAATTATGATGTGCGTACATAAATTCAGCGGTTTAAGGGTATTATCTGGTGTATTTTTACTTACTTACTGCTGTTTTGATGATCCGCTTACTATTAAAATAGTTATGAAAATAGGAAGGAGCCAGTCAATCAACTAACACAATATTCAGTAAATCATTATTTAATTTTATTTTAGGCAAAACTAAACATTTTTGTCGGTAATACACGTTTTTCAGTGCAATACAATTCAATTGCTTACTCATGCAGCTTTCTTACATCATAAAAATACCTGTCTGAAGAATCTTTTGCCAACCAATTTCTCTAACCAACATCATCACACATGAATTCGTAACCTCAGTCAAGGTAGATTGACACTTTGACTTGACACACACACACACACAAAATAGAGAGGAAAACGCACAAAAATAAGAGCGCTCACTTTGGTTTAAGACAGTGGTTCTCAACCTAAAACTTAAGACTAAAAATGCTTTCAGCGCCCCCTTTGCAGAAGGGCGTGAAACGGAAGAGGGGGAGAGGAAAAGCAGTTTTCTTGACCGGTTTAACTCTATAATTTTGCCCAAATAGATAGTTGAAAAAAGACTATGGAGTAAAAAAACTTTTTAGGTATAAGATTTTTTTTTAAAGCAGACAAGGTTTAAAATAAAAATGCGTTGGTTTCAACATTTTTTTTTCCAAAAACCAATTTACTTTGAAAAATGCACTACGTTCAAATAGTTCCCCAAACAGTCCGATCCCAAACCGTGTTGTTCTTATTTACTCGTAACTATGTAATACGCATCCCCCATTTATGGCAATAACAAAGCCAGGCTTTCACTTTTTCCAAGCAGGACAAAGACTTGAAACTACCACCCGTGCATGTTATCCTTAATATGAATTAAGTTTTAATTGGAGGGAAAAAATTAAATAAGTAAAATTTACAAAATACAAGATAAATTCAATTCAGAGAAATTCTTTTTGGGTATTTTATGGCTTTGAAGGTTAGATAAAATACCAAAAGTTACAAATCCTAGTAACGTAATTATAGTATGCCTTTGGAGACAACACAGTAAAGACCACGCTTGTTTTAAAAATGGACTTTTTAAAAAAGGCAGTTCCTTTAATCTTAGGTTGCGTGGTGTTAAGAGTTAGAGTCAGACTCCATCACGGTGAAATATTTTAACTTGACTCAATTTTAGGCAAGTTTTTGTAACATAGCAAGGGAGAAAAACTTCATGTAGTTTTTTAAAAATTGAAAGTTATTTTAAGGCTAATTTTGGTCATATTAGGGTGTCAAAGCTACTTCTGGTGTTCTCTGAAATTGAAGTCTTAAAAACCTCAATTTAATTTATTTCTTTTGAGGTTGAGGGAATGGTAAAGGTTAAGGAGTTTTCTCCGGAAGCTTTTTCGCATTGAACTCTGAGAAACGCAACTATGAACTGCCTTTAGTATTGTTACGGCGTTGATCTTACAACACAAAAAATCGGTCAACTCTGGTGTGGCTCTCTTCTAGAATTTTTGGAAACCGACTTCCTAAAAACGCAATTCTGGGCGCTTTTTGGTCATGATTGAGGAAAGAGTTGGCGGGTAGATCGAGATTCCCTCCCGTAATCATTTTTGAAAACATCATTAGGCCTTCTTTTAAAATGATGGTTTGCATAGCTCTTCGACTGAAATGTCTAAAAACAAAATTTTTAAACTATGCGTGGTTATTTTACTGAAAGAAGTGGGTGGTTCTGGATCCTTACCCCGGAAGTCTTTTAAAAGTGAAGTTTTCAAAACGCAATTTTTAGCTATTTTTTATCTATAAAAGTTAGGGGAGCAGGAAGGGATGAGGAATTGAGGACTCTTCCTTGAGCAATTTTTAAATGGACATCAATAAGGCACAATTTTAAGGCTATTTTATATAGTTATGCTATAAAAGTGGAGACCCACCTCCAAATTTTTTTTTAAAGTTTAAGTGCTATTGGCAAATTTTGGCTATATTTGAGGACGTTAGAAGAAGGATCAGGGCTCGGGAGATAACCCAAGATTTTTTTTTAAGCTACCCTTACCGATCTATGGGAAAAGGGTTTCCTATCACCCCCGCCCAAAACATTTTCTCTCAAACAAATTTCAAAATATACCCATCGCCCCCTTACCGCCCAAAATATGTCCACTGCCCATCTACCGTCCAAAAGAGGCTCACCACCCTTCAACATTGTCCGACGCCCACCGGGGGGCGATATCGCCCCCGTTGAGAACCACTGGTTTAAGACCATACTACATGTCCCTTTTGAGGTGCTATGAATTCAAAGTTTATTTTTTCGAAGGCGCAAAGACGCATAGCCCGGAGGAAGATGTTTTTTTTTTCTTTAAAGGTTCTCCTTCCAGACTACCTATCACCTCTGGGGCGCGTGGGGGGCAATGAATTAAAGTGAATTATAGCACATTATTAATTATAATCTCCTGCAGCAAACTTTTATAGACTATTTCATTCGCTTCGAATTAAAAGAAGAAGGGGGGATGAAGGTCACCCAAGTCAACCAGATTCGAGGGTGCAATGATACATAGGCCGGAGGGCGCTCACTTTGGATTAAGACCCCCCCCCCCCCCGACTGGACTGCCTTGTTTCATACCCTCCGAAAGTAAGGTGGGAAAAAAATGAAGGCGTACAGGTTCGAGGGCGCAAGGAATAACCTGGAAGGCGCTGTATTTTTTTTTTTGCAAAGATCCCCCTTTCCGACAACCTATCACGTCTGTGATGCAATAAATAAAAGTTAATTTTTCAAGTACACTATTGAGTTTTACCATTTTCTTCAATCTTTTATAGATTGCTTTCCGTGCTTCGAGCCTAAAGAGTAAAAAAAAGGGGGGGGGGGGGCTTTGTTCACGGCGCAAGGACGCACAGACCGGGGGGCGCTAACCTTGGATGAGATCCGCTTTAAAGACCACCTATCACTTCTGGGGTACAATAAGAACCGCCTTCTGATAACGCTTATTGACTACTTTTTACATGTTCCAAACGAGAAAAAAGTAAAAAATAAGTAAGTTACTAAAGTTGAAGGCGCACTGCCAGTGTGTGTTGGGGGGGGGGACTGTTCAAACTGTTAGGGGTTGCTTCCAAACCTTTAGGATTTAAAAAAAAAAAAACGAAGGCGCACACGTTTTGAGGGCGCAAGGGCGCACACGCCGGAGGGCGCACCTGCCCGCGGGCAGGTGGCCTCTACGGCCAGTCCGCCTCTGCTAAAAATATCAAAAGTAAAATAATGACAGGAAATTAGGGTTGTCAGCTTTGAAATGAGTATTTAGAAATTTTAAATAAAATTTTAGGGTGGAACGGTGCGATTACTGCTGCTGAAGTTGCGCAGATCCCTTCTCCTCTAAGAATAGTCCAGTCGCTAGTCGGAGGACCTCCACAAGGACAAAAAACTAGGGGGGGGGGGCTTTTCAAAATTTACGGCTCTTTTACTTACTCAAACTCATCTTAAATGCAGAGAGCAAGAGATAGGGTAGAAAAAAACGAGAAAGTGGATTTTTATCTTTCTGGTCTATGAGAGAGTCATTTTCAGAAACTTTAGCAATATAAATGTAATAAGTATAGTTATTAACTTAGAAATAGGGGGTCCGGGGCGTCTCCCCCGGAAATTTTTTGAATTTGCCGTCTTAAAAATTTATTTTAGATGATTATTGGCACTTTCTAATCTCTATTTGTAAAATTGAATCTTTAATGTTTGCAATTGTTATCTGATTATGTTAGAGAAAAAAGCTTAGGACTCTCCTACGAATTTTTTTCAAATTGAAACTCTAAAACACTGTTTTAAACGATTTTTGGTAATGACCCCCCCCCTCCCTACAAGCAAAACTTCTTGCAACAATCTTGACGGATCTTGATATCGTATTGACGGCGTCAAGATTGCGTATTTAATCTTGCATAAAGATTGCATAAAGATTGTTATAACAATCTTTATGCAATCTTACATACATCCTGACATATCAATATTGATTTCGTCTTGCAATATCAAGATTGCATAAAGATTGTTATAACAATCTTGTTATAACAATCTGTATGCAATCTTGCATACATCTTGACATATCAATATTGATTTCGTCTTGCAATATCAAGATTGCATAAATCTTGTCAGCGTCAAGATTGAAAAAGATTCTTGATATCTCATTGTCACCGTCAAGATCATTAGCGCGCACAATAGGAGAGAGGCGCATGCGCGGAGTCTTACCCAGCATTCCGTTTTTTTTCCTTCTTCAACGTGAAGCGAGCGTTGCACGTGGAGACGTGGATACGATTTAGGCTTCGTTAAAATTCGGTTGCTTCATTGTTGTGTGCAATATTATTGTTTTAGAGTTATTTATTTATGATCCTATTACTGCATTTATTCGATGACGCAGAAATATAATCCAAATCCATATCGCGACCTAAATTAATTGCAGAAATGGGTGACAATAAAGATTTTCGTTCCTAAACATGGCTGACAACAAGGGATTACTGCAAAGATTTTATCATAATCATTCTTCAAGCTCACGAGTAAGCTAAATTTTATTCATTAACTATTTATGTTATTCTTTGAGATAAATTGATTTTTTGTCTAAACAGTATTTTTAAAGCTGAAATCTATCTAGAATGTAACTTGAATTTTTTGTTGATTATCTCGGTACAATTAATGCTCCTCAATCCTAACTAGGCATTTTATGTCTTTGTGATACTAAAAGAATCATAAATTTAAAAATAAATCAAATATTGCACCATATTTTTATCAAGCCCATCTATATATCTATTAAACATTAATAATAATAATAATAATAAGAAGAAAAGAATTAATGTTGATCGCAAAAAATTCAATTAAAACAAATTTAAAGAAAATTCAGTTAAAATAAATAAAGTTATAACTAAGTGCTTAACACTTTTCTGAAGTCTACAAGCTAAAATGAAACATCAGATTTAAGATGTACAATTTAATCTGAAGTCAATGTAGACATTTTCATTAAATTTACAATTAAATTGCAATTAGAATAAACAAAAATATCTTCATGTGAATTTCCGATCATATGGCAGCCTTAAAAATATTTTTCAGATATAAAAATTATCAATATTGAAGTATAACAGAAATAGTTTAAGAATGAAATTTAATTCGTGAATTTGAAGTGAAAATAACAAATAAATAAATAAATAAAACACCTTGCATAGAGATTGTCATGACAAGAAAATGCCAAGATCTTGATATTTTCTTGTTATAACAATCTTTATGCAAGATTACAAAAGCAATATCATCTTGCATAGAGATTGTCATGACAAGAAAATGTCAAGATCTTGATATTTTCTTGTTATAACAATCTTTATGCAAGATTACAAAAGCAATATCATCTTGCATAGAGATCAGGGTTGCCAGATTTAAGGACAGCAAATACGGGACAGGTTTCAAGAGGTGAAGGTGGGGGATATTTTTTTGATTGAGGGCAATTACTGGTTTCAGTACATTTTTGAGGGGTAATAAAAAAAGAGATACTTTAATAGCTTTCGGAAGATTCCTAAGTATATGGATGAACCTATTTTCGGAGGAGCTCCAACTCAAAAAATAAAGGAGTAACGAAGTTCAGTATACAGATAGACGTTGAGAGGATCAGGTGCTAATTAGTTTTTTTACTTCAGTTCACTACAAGATAAAGGATGCAATCGAAAAATTTTCTTGTTAAATGTGACTACTTTATTTAAAACAGAAATGGAAGGAATCGTGGAGCGAAACTTTTCTTAATGCCACAGCAGCGAATGCAGAGTAAAATAAAGTAAATGAGAAATGAATAAAATAATTTTAATGTGCCATTAAAAACATGTGGATTTTACAATTGATCAGACAAAGAATTAAACCTTATAATTTGAACAAGGCAAAAAAAAAAAAACTCAAATTCTAACCTTTACTGATTATTATTATGCAATATTCATCAATTCTGTCTTCAAAAACCATATTTGATATTTCTTTCCAGTCTAGCAATTATTTTCAATTTTTTTAGGTGTCTTCAAGTTGTTATGAAATTCATTACAACTTATACGTAATGAATTCATAGCCACACTAAGTTCTACTTTAATTAACTGAACAGAACATAACATCCGTTTCCGTTTCGTACTTCAATCCACTTCAAATTCATATGTGAAAATAATCGTTCAAGCGATTTTGTCGCTCTAAGGGAAAGTTTTTCGAGTAAACAATTTGCTGTGTTTTTTACAGATGCAACAGTAACTTAACTTTTCTAATGCTTGACACCCTGAGAATGTTGAGACACACCACTGCGATCTTCATGAGCAACAGAAAAATCCTTGTTTCAAATAGTGTAGCATACTTTTGCTGCATTTCCAGGACACCGTATCAGCCAATTTTTTACCTTCATCCACTCATATCGAAACACACATAATCGTTTTTCCGGCAGATCACTTTCCGACGTAGAACGTCTATTTGTGTTAAATCTAAAAAATTCAATCGCAACAGAGCATTAAAAGAGCTCAAAATCGCAACAGCGCCAAATTTCTCCTATCAAAGTATGAAAATGGTTTTCTTCGCGATTGACGACGCACACACATGTGTAGAGATCTATTTCCAACATTTGTCAACAAGTAAAGATAAAGTTCACATTTCTTGTTTTGATTTATTGAATTTATTTTTTTTTCTCCTTGAAATAATGTCTCGTTTTATAAAGTATTGTTATTGGCTCGAATACGGGACTTTAGCCGTCCCGTATCGGAGTTCCCCGGGACGCGGGACAATTTTTTAAAATACGGGACTGTCCCTTGAAATCCGGGACGTCTGGCAACCCTGATAGAGATTGTCATGACAAGAAAATGTCTAGATCTTGATATTTTCTTGTTATAACAATCTTTATACAAGATTGCACATCAAGAAAATAACAACCTATCTTGTTATTTTCCTGATATTAGGTTGCATGCTCCTTGTCAGACAATCTTGTGGCAAGACTCTGACAATCGAAAATCAGTAACATAACAATCTTGAGGCAAGATTGATGCAAGATTGCCTTCTTGACACGTCAATCTTGATGCAATCTTGAGGCAAGAAGTTTTGCTTGCTGGGCTTTCAATTTTTCGAAATTTAAACTTTAGGCTCAATTGTAGATTGTATCTTTATATGTGTTGGGGCGAAAAGGGTTCAGGGGTCCTCTTCGGGAAAATTTTCAAAGTTGCAGCAATAAAATAGTTGGAGGATCGTGATTTTTCGAAATTGAAGCTTCAAAAACGTAATATCACTCAACGGAAATGTTCGGGGGGCTCTTCCATGAGTTTTTTTTTTGAAATTAAAGCCCTTGAAACAAAATTCAAAATTAAATTTAATAATGCTGCAGAGAGGGGGTGCTTAGAAGTTAGCTTTGAAAAAGTAGATGAGCAGTGTGCTCGGGGCTTTATCCTTCGGAAATGTTTTTGAAATTGAAGCCCTTTAAGTAAAACTGCAGACGCGCGATCTTCCATGATATTAAAGGAAGTTGCAGGTGCGTGGGATCTCTATAATTTTCCACATTGAAGTCCTAAAAATGAAGTTTTCAATGATCTTTAATGATGGGGAGAAGGCATTTCTCTTTTGTTTGGGTGGGTTCACTCTCCTCCAGACTTTTTGAGATTGAAGTCCAAGATACGTAGTGGTTTGATTTTTTTTTTTTTTTTTTTAAATTCTTCTCTTACGTATACGAAAGGGAAGCCCTACTAAAAATGACCCATAGAGATCAATAAAAAAATTGTACGGGGAAATGGCCAACGGATATCAATAGACCTAAATCAGTAGAGGTCTACTGATATTAGTTGAACAAAATGTTATGGATCTCTTGATCTCTATTGATATCCACAGACTCTACGGTTTGTTCTACTGATATCATTAGAAGATGCTATGGATCTCTATTGATATCCATAGATTCTACGGTTTTGTTCTACTGATATCACTAGAACTCTACTGATTTAGCTCTATTGATATCCGTTGGCCATTTCCCCGTACATTTTTTTTTATTCTATGATGCTATGGATCTTTATTGATGTTCATAGATCCTACGGTTTTGTTCTATTGATATCACTGAAAGATGCTATGGACCTTGTTTTGATCTTTACTGATATCAATAGGTCTCTACTAATTTAACAGTATTGATATCCGTAATCCATTTCCCCATACGATTTCTTTTTATTGATCTCTATGGGTCACTTTTACTAGGGGTTGAACTACTCGAACAAGGTGGTGTGTCAGTGAACAAGTGGTGTACAAAATATCCAGCAGAACAAAAGTGATATATACTGAAGCAAATGCACCCACAGCTCGATCATAGCATCCTAAGACTGCAGCTTCGCCCTTAATTGTGGACTCCACATTTAGGATTAACCAATGATCGAGCCGGAGGCAAAAATCCTCTTAATGTAGCTAAGATAGCCAACAAACTGGTAGATAAAGTGAATTTATCTGTTTATACGTAATAGCATTAATTAGCCACAGCATAAAGATTTTGTACATATCAGGGCATAACACTACATTGAAGTCTCAAATTTTAATGAATATGCATCGAGACTCATTATGTATATCACATGGAGATGTATGGAAAAGACCCTCAAAATGATGATTCTTAGATTTAAGACAAACTTATTTATGGAACTTCAAATGCTCCATTTTTCACAATGCGCACAATGTACAATTTACGCATGAAGAGACCATTTTTTTGTATCCAGTTTAAAGAATAAAAATGTGTTATTCTTTAATTATCTTTTTTAAATAATATTGTAACGAGTCCGTAGCACCTTCAACTTTCTTCAAATGAGCATTCAAATCTTGAGGAAGTAACTATAAATTTATTTACAAGTATGTACACTATTTACAATAAGAGCAGAAACAATTGCTAAACATCAGCAATTAGGCAGCAAACACTACACTGTACTCTCAACAGTAAATCAGCACCACGTATCTAACGTGAACAGTAATTAAGAAATTACATAAGCAAAAACAACATTCGCCCAAAGCGAATAAAAACGAGCACTCTCAGAAATCAACATCTGAAAAGAACTGACTGACTTGTGTTCAAGGCCAGCTATTTATACTCGAAACGTAGTTTCGATAATGTTCCAGAAAAACCCGGAGTATTCCAAATCATTCATAACTTGAACAATTCCATTGAGAAAGTTCTAGTGATAAAAAGAAAAAGAAAAAAAAGAAAACACTCCGAGCGAAAAATGTCTTCACGCTTATTAAATGCAGGGCAAGTGTAAAAACTACAAAACGTTACAAGGCCGGTATACAAGTGATAAAAGTGATATCTTCAGATACTTTTGCAACATGACGTCAGATAAAACCAAAACTAATAAAAATGATGCAAGGCAGGAAAAACAACAACTATTTACAAGATTTGTAACATTGCCCCCTTCCCAAGGACTGCACGTCCCGGGCAGTACAATCCCCAGAAAGGAAGCAAGGGAGAATTTACAGATGCACACATTACATGAAAACCAATCATAAACATGATAAACAATAACAATGAGAACATGAAAGAAATAATCACATTGATGAAGTAATATTACAGACAATTAAAGGCAAAAGTTATTTACAAAATTTACAAACAAATTACCATGGTAGCTTTAGATTTACTTTACGAACTATGGCCATAGTATGGGGCTAGCCGATCATAATGGACAACCCTAGGTTTTGAATGTGATGACTTCTGGATCCTCACTACGACGTCGTTCAGCCGATGAAGGACTGTGTAGGGTCCATCCCAATGCGACTGCAATTTGGGTGATAGACCTTTACGTCGGATGGGATTCCATAGCCATACTTTGTCACCTTCTTGAAAGTCATGACCAGTGGACCTTGTGTCGTATCGGGTCTTCATCTTCTCCGTCGCGATGTTGATTCGCTCCCGTGCGAAGTGATGAACGTCCTCCAACCGGGCCTGGAGATCCTGGACGTACTCCTCAGGCGATGAAGGCGCATCTGGAGGGAGACCGAAGACGAGATCACAAGGCAGCCGAAGCTCTCGGCCGAAGAGCATCTGTGATGGGGAATATCCGGTAGTCTCGTGGACAGCACTGCGGTAGGCCAGCAGGAACAGAGGAAGTTTCTTGTCCCAATCCTGTTGATTTTTGGAGACCATAAGCGAGAGATTATTAAGGATTGTCCTGTTGAATCTCTCCACCATGCCGTACGATTGTGGGTGTAGTGGTGTCGTTCGAGTTTTCTCAATTTTGAGGATTTTACATAGGCCCTTAAACACAGCAGAGATGAAGTTTATCCCCTGATCGGAGTGGATCTGCAAAGGTGTCCCATATCTCGAGATCCAATGCTGGACTAGAGTCTCTGCTACAGTGGTAGCTTCTTGATCCGGAATGGAATATGCTTCGGGCCATTTGGTGAAATAGTCAATGGAAACGAGGATGTATTTGTTCCCATCAGTAGTTTTCGGTAGAGGACCAAGAATGTCGATCCCGATTCGTTCGAAAGGAGCTCCTACGTTGTAAAGATGTAGCTTCCCGCGGCTTCTTCTCTTCGGTCCTTTACGGGCAGCACAGGCGTCACAAGAATGACACCACTTCTCTACGTCATCCTTCGCCTTGCTCCAGAAGAAGCGTTCTCGAACCTTGCAGAGGGTTTTCAACACACCAAAATGTCCTCCAGTCGGACTACTGTGCAACTTCTTTAGAACGTCTGGAATTCTTGATCTGGGAAGGAGTAACTGCCATTTAAATGCTTTGCCATCGTCAGATTCCCATTTCCGATACAGGACGCCATTTCGCAACTGGAGAGATTTCCATAGAGCCCAGTATCTTTTCGTTGCAGGACTGTAGAGAGAAACGTCTTGCCAACTAGGTCGCCGACTGTCCTTCTCCATTAACTCTATGATTGGCTTTAGGTCTGGGTCTTCAAGCTGATCTTTCCTTACTTGGTCGTCACTCCATGGATCAGGATCTGAAGATGATGAAGTAGCAGTAACTTGACAGGCAGTAGGGATTGTCGTCCCGTACTGTTTCTCTATTCGAGAGCAATAATGGCAGTTCTCGGAACAAGGTCTTCTTGATAATGCGTCAGCATTCCCGTGTGACATGCCTTTTCGGTGCTTAATCTCGATGTCATATTCCTGGAGCCGCTGTATCCACCTGGCTACCTGGCCCTCCGGATTCTTGAAATTCAACAGCCAAGTTAAAGAGGCATGATCAGTCCGGAGCAGGAATTTACGGCCGTAGAAGTAATGATGGAAATGTTCTACAGCTTTAACTATGGCGAGCAATTCCTTTCTCGTGACACAATAATTTCGCTCCGACTTGGATAAGCATTTGCTCCAGTAGGCGATGACATGTTCGTTACCGTCTATTTCTTGAGATAAAACAGCTCCAACGCTCTCGTGGCTCGCATCAGTGTCAAGTATGAAGGATTTTTCAGGCTGAGGATAAGAGAGAATAGGCGTTGATGTTAAAGCCTCCTTCAGCTGTAGAAATGCATCCTCGCATTCTTTGGACCATTCAAATTTCTGTTTGCTCTCCGTCAGCTTATGCAAAGGTCGTGCAATATTGGAAAAACCCTTCACAAACTTCCTGTAGTACGTGCAGAGCCCCAGGAAACTTCGCAGCTGATGAACATTTTCGGGGCGGCTCCAATTCTTGACTGCGGATACCTTATCCGGATCTGTTCGTACACCCTCTGAAGAGATAATGTGACCAAGGTAGTTCACCTCACGGCGGAACAAATTACATTTGGACTGGCTTAACTTCAGGTTGGCTTCCTTAAGCTTTTGCAGCACCTTCCTAAGATTAGCCAAATGTTCCTCAAAACTGCGTCCTATGATGATGATGTCGTCCAAGTAGTCAAGACAGGATTCATAAGAGAGTCCTCTTAACACTGATTCCATAAGACGCTCGAACGTGGCTGGTGCATTGCAGAGGCCGAAGGGCATCACTTTAAACTGCCACAAGCCTTGTCCGGTTGTAAACGCCGTCTTCTCTCGGTCGTCGGGGTGTATCTCCACCTGCCAGTAGCCGCTCTTTAAATCCAGGGTCGAAAACCACTTGTGTCCGGAAAGGGTGTCCAGAGTGTCATCGATCCGTGGAAGAGGGTAACTATCCTTCTTGGTGATGTCATTCAGGCGTCGGTAATCAACACAAAATCTGATGGAGCCGTCTTTCTTTCGGACCAAGACGATAGGGGATGCCCAAGGACTGGATGAGGGTTCGATGACGTTATTCTCCTGTATCTCTTTCACGAGGATCTCAACCTCTTCCTTCTTGGCGAACGGTAGTCGTCTTGGATGCTGCTTGATAGGGGGATGATCTCCAGTGTCGATCCTATGCTGCGCTAAACTCGTGCGACCAACATCTTCGGGTGTAGATGAAAACACCTGCTTGAAGTCGTCCACCAATTTTTCCGCAGCGTATCTTTGATCCTTCGATAATGCTGCACTCCCAATTAATTTCGAAGTCAAGGATTCGGAAGACACAGTCTCGGAGGAATCAATTCTTCTGATGATGCAGTTTACGGGAGTACAAGTTGCCAACACTTCTCCTTTCTTAATATTCCTCGGTCTTTCACTTACATTGGCGACTCTCACAGGAACTGCATTCCTTGAAAGGTCCACAAGCGTAGAGGCCACCAGTACTCCTTTTGGGCTATTATTCTGGTTAGGATATTCAATGAGGCCGAATTTAAAGCTGTTGTTTTCTTTGATGGAGCCAGGTATTAGTATTTCTGATCTAGGGGGAATCAATAAATCTGTTTGGGCTATTATTTGATGAGCGGATTTTAAGTTATTTTCAGCATTGAAAATTGCTATGTCTTCCCTCATCGAGTGCAGCTCATTATTTTTAAGGTCGATAGAAAAATCAAATTTTCTCAAAAAGTCCAGTCCGAGAATGAAGGGATCTGTAATGTCAGCGACGAATGCCGTGTGATGGTAAGTGGCGCTTCCGAACATTATTTCTAAGTTCACTTTTCCTTCAATCTCGATTTTGTCACCTGTCACAGTTTGGAGAGTAACGCAGGGCGGCGTCCATAAGATCTTGAGTCCAAATTGACGAGCCACATCAGTCTTAATAATGGTAACGTTGGCTCCTGTGTCCACGATCATTTCGCAGGGAAACCCATTCACATATGCGTAAATGAAGAGTCCATTGCAGCCACCACTTCTTGAGGAAATCTGGAAAACTTTGGGAGACGTCTTTTTTTCTTGGCGAGCTTCGCAGTTCCTTCGTACGTGGCCCTCACCGCCACATTTCCAGCACTTCAGTGGTTGACTACTTTGGTCTTTGCGAGCCGCAATCTTCTTCAGGGTCCCAGAGATCTCTTTGATTTGTCGCTCAATTTCCGAGAAACGAGTTGAGTTCGAATCTTGGGCACTCACTTCCACGCTCCTGGTTGAATGGCGATCCTTGCGGGACATTTGCTGCGCAGCCTCGAACTTCATTGCGTAGACCAGACCGGATTTAAGATCCTTAATGTCTGCCATCCGGAGAGCCGTCTGAACTTCTGGACTTCGCACTCCGTCTATGAAGTAGTTCAGGGCCAGGTTATCGCGAACACCCGAAGGACAGTCCGAGAAGGCGAGATGGGAAAGCCTCTCAACGTCTGCTGCAAAAACTTGCAAAGTCTCTCCAGCCCTCTAGAGTCGGGATTTGAGCTGAAGTTGGCTGAATTCTTTTTGGCAGGATTCGTCAAAGCGAAGCTCCAAGGCCGATGATAAGGCTTCGAAGTCGCGGATCTTGTCCTCTGGGAAGGTCTGTAGTATATCAGCTGCATCCCCTCTCAGCGAGGCTGCAATTTGACAGGCTTTCGTGGAAGAGTCCCAGGAGTTTGCTTCTGCAACGATGAGGAACTGTTTCTTGTAAATATTCCACGAGGTCTTCCCGTCAAACGTGGCCAGTTTGATGGATGGACGAGAAGTTCCAGCTGCAGCTACACAGTCACTTGAGTTGTTGGAGAATGCTGATAACTTCGATTCAAGTTCTTTAATTTTCTTTTCAACATCGTTTTCTACTGTGGTGATTCGATTCTCAACGCTGTCTGAGTTATTGCAGGATCCTGATAACTTTGATTCAAGTTCTTTAATTTTCTTTTCCACATGGTTTTCTACTGTAGTGATTCGATCCTCAACGCTGTCAACTTTTTCTTCAAGAGCCTCCATTTTATTTTCCATATTGGCAAATTTACTTTCCACCAAACTTTTCATTGACGTTAGATCGCTCTTAATTTCTTCTTGACTTGAAGTTATGCTAGCGGTTAACTCATTCTTAATTTCTTCTTGACTTGAAGTTATGCTAGCGGTTAAATCATTCTTAATTTCTTCTTGACTTGAAGTTATGCTAGCGGTTAAATCATTTTTTAATTGTTCTTGATTAGTAGCCATAGTCGCCATATCATTTTTTAATTGTTCTTGATTCGCAGCCATGTCATTTTTAACAGCGTTGATCGCATCCAGGAGTTTTTTCAGTTGTTCATCCATTGCTCGAGTAATTACCATAAAATTCCGAAGTCAAAAAGTCCACAGGAAGAAAAGTCCGAATTCACAGGTAATTCCAAGAAAGTCCTTGAAGATGCCCCACGTTGGGCGCCAAAATTGTAACGAGTCCGTAGCACCTTCAACTTTCTTCAAATGAGCATTCCAATCTTGAGGAAGTAACTATAAATTTATTTACAAGTATTTACACTATTTACAATATAAGCAGGAAACAATTGCTAAACATCCAGCAATTAGGTAGCAAAACAGTACACTGTATTTTCAACAGTAACTCAGCACCACGTATCAAACGTGAACAGTAATTAAGCAATTACAAAAGCAAAACAACCATTCGCCAAGCGAACGAAAACGAGCATCTCAGAAAGCCCATCTGAGAAAAACTGACTGACTTGTGTTCAAGGCCAGCTATTTATACTCGAAACGTAGTTTCGATAATGTTCCAGAAAAACCCGGAGTATTCCAAATCATTCATAACTTGAACAATTCCATTGAGAAAGTTCTAGTGATAAAAAGAAAAAGAAAAAAAAAGAAAACACTCCGAGCGAAAAATGTCTTCACGCTTATTAAATGCAGGGCAAGTGTAAAAACTACAAAACGTTACAAGGCCGGTATACAAGTGATAAAAGTGATATCTTCAGATACTTTTGCAACATGACGTCAGATAAAACCAAAACTAATAAAAATGATACAAGGCAGGAAAAACAACAACTATTTACAAGATTTGTAACAATACTTTCGACTCTTTCATTTAGCTTGAACAATGCTAAGGAGTATTATAAACAGCCATTGTAATACTTCAGGGAAACTACTGTCTAAAATGTTTTCGTGCGACCTCCGCCGCATCTGCGCACGCGCCAAGTCTCTTCGGACTTTCTCGAAATAGGGAGGAAAAGCAACGAGGAAGTAAAAAGCGAACAAAAGCTGAAGGCATCTGGTAGTGCGCATCCAAAACCTAACTCCCCTTTTTCAGATGGATGCGTCCATGGCTGCCAGGCGCACAAAACGCAAACAGACAGTAAGTGATGATATTTATAAATATTTAGCATAGCTAAGCCAATTGGAGCAAATAATTCTAAAGCTGAACTTAATTTTTCAAAACGGACCCAAAATAAAAATTTGTATAAACTCAACATTATATATATGTATAATTGTTTCATTCGCAATAAACGCATCCTGGATGGTTTTAAAACATCTTGCTTCTAGTTTTTATTCTCAATTAAAAGGAAAAAGAGGGTGGACCTACCAATTTGAAATGCAGTGTATTTAAATATTTCGAATGAGACATTTCAAAACTAAAGAAGAATTTGGGCTCAGTTTTTTTTTTTCCAAAAGGCATGTTATCTATTTTGAGTGCCTGGTTTTACATCTCAAAATCTCTTCAACATAAGGAATTCGCAATCTGACCTGCTTATGAAAGAGCATACTTGACATATTCCTCGAGTTCAGTTCGTTATAGCAAGAATTCACGTCCCATTCTTTATCTAACCCCCTTTTCCTCTGACGAGAGCGAGTCCGACCTTGCGCAAGTGTCGCGCACTGGAATAAATATCGAGACAGCACCTCGTTCAATGAACCAGATTAAAGAAATATTCTGCACGAAAGCTCCTTTTTTTATCTAAAGTCCGAATGCGATGGAATGTTATCTCTGGTTGATGGACTTGACCAGAATCCTAATTTCTTTCATGTGCAACAAAAGATGGAACGTAGCTTTCTGTTTACGAACGAACCTGCTGGGATTGATATAAGATTGAGATTTATAAAGCAGTGGCCACCCAAGGGATCGTCGTTTTGAATCTTTGTAGCAAAGAGGAGTTCAAAAGGTGTGTATTCATTGCAAATTATACTAGAAAACAACCAAAACCACTACCACTTATATAAGGCAATGAGAGACAAAGGGATCCAAGTGCCAAAATTAAAAATTTCGTGGCAACTAGTATACATGTTAGAAGAATCGCTCCTCTGCTTTGGAGTATGAGATAATAATAGTAGTTCTGGCAGGAGGGGGGGGGGGATTCTGTTATAATACATAAAATGAAAATTCTTCCCGTTTTCAGGTAGACTGACCCGTTGTCCCCACTAGTCCGGTCATTTGAGGGGGTCAATTTCGCCCCCTGGCATTGAAAACTAAATATTTTTTTCATATAATTTTGTGATGGTTTTGTTGTAAAAAAAATGCATTTAATTTGCGCCTTTTGCCCTACTCCTCTGAAAAAATTGGAAATGATAGACCTGGTCCACACTGAAATATTCCGCTGTCTGAAGTGACAAAACACCGAGGGCCTGGCTCCACATCAGTAGAAATCCGACCAACACCGAAGGCAGAAACCGAAAATCCGGGTATTTTCAATTTCTTTTAAATTTAAAGTTTTTTGGTTTCGGTGGGTTTTCTGCTGATGTGGAGCCAGGCCCTGAATGCTTCAACCTGAAGTTACTGAGTGGAGCTTTGTTTGAGCGTTATCATACCAATAAATTAAATCATGCAAATTTTCACACATTCTTTTTCTATTTGCTTTTCCCTCATACACCGGTAAAATGAGCATTTTTTTTCTTCGGAATAGGTTATGGCTTGTAAAACAACAGAACAACACAATTGCAAATCACAGTTCTCAAACTGAAGTAGATTGCGACAGGAAATAGTACAAAATCTTAAATGGAATTTCATTCCTGCTCAAAAAGTGTCAAATGTACTCGATGCATTTTGAGCATTAAAAGTTACAAAAACAAATTAGAATGCTACATCGACTTCTTTTTCGTTTCTGTTCTTTTCTGTAATGAGCACCAACACCAACTGAAAAAATTGTATGATTTTTTTTAATACACAGTTGCCTGAAATTGGTAAATATCTGCCCCGTTTTGTGGAAAAAAAATAAATCGTCACCTTAGAAATGGGGCACAGCAAGTTACTCGTAGTTCCTTATGAGAAAGAATGAAGAAGTGAAGTTGGAAAGGGGTAAACAGTGGGTTCAGGGTCAAAAATGCCTCAAGCATAGCTTATACAAATTGCGATGGTAATCGACACCACCGCATAGTATTAATATGAAGTGTAAATAAATGATTTATGAAGTACAAACGATTCTTTTCTATTATTTTTTGAATGGTACCCAATAATATGTGATATGCTAAGTGAATAAACCTTTTCTGAATTTTTATTTATTAAAATTTTTTAAAAAACATTTATAGGTAAAATTTTTGAACTAAACCTTTAAAAGCAAGTAGTCCTAATTCTAAAATCCTGAATTTTGCTTTGCGCTCAATATTGTATTTCTTTATCGTGTCAGTTATAAGCGACAAAACTAAAAGTAACCCGTTTTCAGTGCTTTTACCCTATCACAAATTCAATTTTAAAGTACTCACACACTGGAATTCAAATGGATCAAAACACATTCTCAAAAGCATACTATTCTAAAATCATTAGGGTTCCCCCCCCCCTTTTCTTTCTTTCTTTCTTTCTTTCTTTAGGCGCCATGGATTTGACCAACTATACCTATGTACGAGTACATAGCTGATGTTTCTGTTTGATAAGAATACCTTTTGGACCGGTTCACGTATTTAAAACTATGTGTAGGAGAATGACTTCTTTTCTTTTTATCGGAGCAGGGGATGAGGAAGCGAGTCCATTAACCCCTTATGATTCGTTTATGATAATTAACTGATTATTCCATTTTCAATTCCCAACTGAATTCTATGTAATCTTACTGTTCTTCGTAAACAACTCCCAAAAATTTATGACTAAATCCAAGTTGTGCTGTAAACAACTGTACGTGTACCACATACATTTGTGAGGCAGGATAGAGAACAACTTGCACAGCTTCGTAAATAGCTTCGAATGTGACGAAATGACGGAGACTCCTCATGATGCCCAAAGACACGACCATTATCAGCATTCTGCGTATGATGTTGCAAATAAACGAAAAGAGGAGATCCAAGAAAACGATTGTACATCCATTACCGATAGCCATCTACAAACGTCATGTACAAGACGGATTGAAATGTAGGACGATGTCAGATAAGAAAATATCCTACGGTGTCGACCAATGCTGGTAATAGTGTCGTCAAATAGAAAGCAAGCAACCTTTGGTTGTATGCTTGAACTGAATTACTGAATGGTGTGGCGTCTGGTGGTGTTGAAAGTTTTTTAAAACGATATGGGGGTGAAAAGCATCATGCTCAATTTGTTGGGGAACAAAGTTAAATTATAAACCTTTTGAGGACATGTGGAGAGAATATGATCAATATAAAACATAGAAGTTTGCACTGTTAAAAAAAGAAACTGCATTTTTTAAAATATATATTAAGATTTTGACGTTATTAAGATTCTGATGTTTTAATAGAATAAAAGAAAAAATAATTAAAAAATAATTTGTATCTGATAATTTTTAGGATAAATTTTGAGCTTATCAGTCACAAATGTCCCATAATAGTCCTCAAAGCTCTAAAGACGTCGTCAAATCTAGTTCTGTAGCCAGGACTTAATATTTTTTTAATGGGACAAAATATTTTTATTGGATATTGGATGTTTTACGACTTATATACTTACATTTATTGTTTGATGCCGTAATTACAAATTTTCTTCAGTTTTATTAACATTCCTGAACCACAAAATAGCGATCTGCTTAGTGTTTTTTTTTTTTTTTTTTTCTTCTTTTTCAGTCAATAGGGAATCTTTAAAAAATTTGCAATTTCAAAAATAAATTTCCGCTATAAAAATAGCAATTGCAAAAACATCACCCTATACAAAACTCGTAACCACAAACTCATATCTTTTGACTTTTAAACTTATAATATGACTCTAGTATTCAAGGAAAAAGATTTCACAAAATTGTTAGCCCTTTCAGAAATTGAATAGGATTTTCCAAAAATATCTTTAAAAATCCATAGAAAAAAGGTGAGTCAAAACATTAAGGTTAAACCCCCAAAAAAGGATATTAAAGACGCAAGTTTTTATAATCAGGCGCTCTCTGCTGGGCTTTTACTTATTTATTTATTTATTTCCAAATTTACACATTTTTATTAAGCTGAAGGTGACTCAATAATTTGAAAATTATAAAATCAACATTTTATCCACTTCAAGATGATTAAACACTAACACTTGATCAATGTTAGACGTCTCGAAATGTTAGAAAATTTCAATCTCGTTCCCTTTTTTCTTAAATTTTATAAAAGGCGTGACCGAAACTCGATACAATAAAGTAGAAGACATTTTGCGCACATTGATTTTTTACTTTTCTAAAAAAAAAAACTAATATACCTTTATAAAAAGTAGAATCATATTTTTGCGTTATTTTTTAATGTCTGTATTAATTAGCGGTAGAAAACCATAATAAGAATAAGAAAAAGAGACGAACGGAAATTTTATAATGTTATTTTTTGTTGAAATAACTAATTCTTTTGTAATTCTGATTCTATGGTTTTAATTTTAACTGTGAGATTATTCTGTAAATATTTATTGTATGTTCATTAGCTTTTACTTTTAAAAAACTTAGGTTCCAAGCTTCGGGTAGTTTTAACCTTTTTGCTGTTTGTCGAGAACTTTTATTTTGTATTTTTACTACGTTTTTATATTGGGGAAAAATGCTTTTTTTTTTTTTTTCCATTGAATTTTTAAAAGGCATACATATTTTCTGATAATTTATAAAAGATCCTAATTTTTGCATCGGAAAATGTGTACAAACTCTTTCCAAGAAAAGCAAAATTTATGTATTCTGAATCATATTACGCTTTTACATCCAGAGCAGCCAATTAACCAGCTCGAAATCTGTTGCCGTATTACTGCGGGGGGCAGAGGAAAATTGAGGAAGGGGAGAAAAAAAAACTAGTCTGGTAATGATCTCTACTACTCATTAAAGTTACTTTTGTCTCGCGTGTGCCATCCATCCACCGCGGTACGTTTCCTAGGTTCTTTGAGAGGTCAAAGGTGACTTGATCTCTTGGCGAGGCAACTAGAGTATCACTGAAGGGCACCTAACCAAGGATGGGTTCTAAAACGGTCAGTCAGCTAACGGAGCCGCCATTTTTGTTCTCGTATACTTGTTTTTCGTTTAGATTGCTTCAAAGAAATTGATTCAAGTTTAATTTTCATTCTCTCCCGCAGTTTATCGGAGGACTGCGTACCATACGCCTTATTCTCTTCTTTTTAATAACTACGATAATTTTGAAAATTTTTATTACCAGACAGGAGAACTTAAGCAGGGCCAGTAAGAGGTCATGTCAGCCTAGTCAGAAACTATAGGTCCGACTCGGAATTAAAGTAATATAAGTTTTAAAAGTTTAATGGAGGGTAAAGGCCAGGAGACCCAACTGACTATGTGCCGCCTAGCCTCTCGACGGCCCTGAACCCCAAAAAGATGTATTGCACAAAAGGAGGAAATCATTCGGAAGGTAGCATAGGAATCGAACGCAACACCTCCTGTACCACACACAGACAAGCACGATCACTAGGCCACGAAGGCCTCAACGAAATTAGTTAAGGTATTAATTCCTGATAATTTACACAATGTCACGCATGACAGGTCTTTGAACTTCATAGCACGTAACAGGCCGAAATAAATCGTTTGTGTACTTATCACGAATTAACCCATTAATGCCTGACATTTTTTTTTCCAAAGATATTTTGTATACTGGTTACAAACAGTGTCTAATGGACGGGAAAAATAATAAAAAAAAATATTATGTAAAAAATTAATTTTTTATTGAGGAAAGAAAAATCGTCCCTTAAAAGTTACGATAGACCCCAGACGGTAGAAACTTTTTTTACTCAAATTTTTTTCTGCCTACGATATAATATTCAAAAAGACCTTTTATAAGAAGAAATAAAACCAGCAATTAACATAAACTGGGAATAACTTTGAAAACTTAGCTTTTTTCCTTGAGATTGTGAACGATGTCATTTTTGATAAAGATCATTTTGAAACTGCTACAGAACGCACTTTAGAATGGTTATGTGCTGCAATCTGTTTATAACGAATTGAAACAATACCAAGGTACTAATTGAACACCATTATTTGGTTGAAATGTTCATTTTGGGGAAATTCAGACCCCTTTTTGGACCGTCCCTAAAAAGGGACGCTAGGCATTAATGGGTTAAAGTCACATATTTAGAATTCTGTCGTGGTATTGCCAAATCGGTTATTTAAATTCATTGAAAAATGCAGACTGTAGTGTAAAAATGAATAAATTCTGGGTAATTCGCTTCGTTTATCTTCATTTCCTGCTTATCTCGTAGACTCTTAAAAGTTTCAAACGAACGCACAAACGCAGTTAAATAATTTATTCACTACCTCAAAATTCTAGCTGACTTTTTAAATTTTTTTCCGAATTCTCACACTTATTTTTTAATTTAATTCAATGAGGAAAAGCTTCTTTCTTAAGCTGAGAAACAAAATTTCATTATTTACACTTAAATTGTTATTTATTTCATTTTCTGTTGCAAAAACCGTCCATACGTTACATGACGGAAACAAACAAGAGAAACCTTTAGTAAAATACTGCTGCAATTTTGACAATATCGTTCCAATTTATTTATTTCATACTTCTCAACAGCTATAAGCAATTGAGATTTTTTACGTTAGGCTCTTTTCTGATGAAGAATACTAGGTAAATTTCCTAATAACGATATTGAGAAATGACTTCATATTTACTACCAAAACGTCCGCGGCCTGAGAACAAAAATACCTGATTTCTATAGCTCGGTTTCATCAGACAATTTTGATATAATTTGCCTCACTGAGACTTGGCTTTGCAATGATATTGACACAGATGACTTATTTGATAATAGATATACTGTTTTTAGGAGGGATCGTGATTTTGTTGCCAATGACTGTAGGCGTGGAGGTGGTGTAGTTATTGCTGTCAAGAACTGTTTTTCTGCTGTTCGTATTGATATGCCGGACTTGGACCTTGAGTCTTTGTGGATTTCAGTTAATCTAAGGTTTTCCCGTAAATTGTTGTTGTGTGTTATTTACTGTCCACCTGGTTTCAACAGTGATAAATATCTCAAATTTTTTGACTGTTTTGATCGTTTTATTTCTTACGATAACATTTTTATCTGTGGTGATTTTAACCTGCCTAATATCGGTGATGTTGACAATGTTCATATCATGGATTCTTGTGGAAGAAATTTATTTAATTTTATGAATCTGTATGACCTTAAACAATTCAATAATGTTCTCAATTATAATAACAAATACTTAGACTTAATTTTATCTAATATTCAGTATTGTGATATTTCTGTTGATCGTTGTGATATTCCTCTTGTCTCAGAAGATCTGCATCATCCGGCTCTTGTAATTGATATTAAATTTATGCTTGAGCGTTATAGAAAATGTTGTGCTAAAAATACTAGTTATGACTTTAAGAGAGCTGATTTTTTACAAATGTTTTGTATGTTTTCTGAAATTGACTGGAACTTTTTAAATACTTTTAATGATGTTAATTTGGCAGTCTCTGGGTTTTATAATATTTTATTCAATGTTTTTAGTGAAACCATTCCCATGAAAATTAATAACAGGAAATTTCCTTTCTGGTACTCTACTGAAACCAAGAGGTTGATAAAGCATAAGAAAAAAGTTCGCAATTTGGCTTTAAGAAGCGACGATCCCAATGTGCTTAGTGAATTCAGAACTCTCAGATCTATTCTTAAGAGTAGCATTAAGGATGATTACAGTAAATATTTGCGTATAACAGAAAATAATCTTATTTCTGATCCTAAGAAGTTTTGGTCCTATTTTCATAAAAACTACTCCCCGCTTAACAAAATGTTTTACAACAATATGTGCTTTGATAATGATCGAGATATTGCTGGGGCATTCGCTAACTATTTTAGTTCTGTTTATCAAACTAGTTCTAGTTATGACAGGAATTTGAGTATTTATGACAATAATGTCTGTGACCTAATTAAGATTGATAAAATTACTTATGATGATGTGATATTTGCCATTGGTGCTTTAAAGTCCTCTTCAACCGTTGGGGTTGATAATGTGCCTTCTTTTATTGTTAAAGGTTGTGCTGATGGGCTAATCTATCCTCTTCTTATTTTGTTTAACCTTTCTTTAAAGACAAACAATTTCCCTGATGCTTGGAAGCATACAAAAATTATTCCTGTTTTTAAGGCAGGGAATAAAAATGATTGCAGAAATTATCGCCCTATTGCTATTTTGAGCCCTTTTTCTAAAGTTTTTGAAACAATTATATATAAAAAGCTCTTTTATCAAGTTAAAAATTTAATCTCACCTGCTCAGCATGGTTTTTTCCCCAGACGTTCTACGAGTACCAATTTGTTTTGTTTAAATAATAAAATAATTTCGTCATTTGAAAGTAGTGGTCAACTTGATGTTGTTTATACTGATTTTGCAAAAGCGTTTGATGTGGTTGACTTCGGTATTCTTTTGCGGAAATTGAACTACATTGGCTTTCACATTAATCTTACTGACTGGTTTTTTTCATATTTAAGTTGTCGTATGTTATGTGTTTATATTAATGGTGCTATTTCTGATGATTTTACTAATACTTCTGGCGTGCCGCAAGGCTCTAATTTAGGACCTTTGCTTTTTATTTTATTCATTAACGATATTTGTGATACTTTTCAACATTGTGATTACCTTCTTTTTGCCGATGATTTGAAACTTTTCAGAGACATTCGTACTACCGCAGATGTTACTCTTTTACAAATCGATTTGGATAATTTGCACCAGTGGTGCATTCAAAATAAGCTTTTTTTGAACATTAGTAAATGCAATGTTATGAGTTATAGTCGTAGATCTGAGCCATTCATTCATTCGTATAAAATTAATAAACAGTGTTTATCGCGTCTTGACTTTATTAAGGATCTGGGGGTCACTTTTAGTACTAAGCTTGATTTTACAGTACATATTAACAACATCGTTTCTAATGCTTATAGGGTTCTTGGTTTTCTTAAACGTAAGACTAAAGATTTTTCTAATGAGCAAGCAATTAAAGCGCTTTATTTTTGCCTTGTGCGCTCCAAACTGGAGTATTGTAGTCTTATTTGGGATCCTTATTATAATAACAAAATTAAAACTATTGAGCAAATTCAATCCAAATTTATTTTTTATTTGTGTTACAGAACCCATAACCATGATTTTTTGACGTATTCATACTCTAATTTATGCAAAATTTATCATGTTCCAAACCTTAAGTCACGTCGTGAACTTTTGTGTCTTCTTTTTTTTTTATAAAGCCCTTAACAATCTTATTGACTGCTCAGATATTATTAATTCCATCCATTTTGCTGTTCCAAATAGAACTCTTAGGAGTCATCTGTGTTTTAAAAATATTTTTACAAAGTTTAATTATGTTGATAATTTTTGTCTTTTTAAATTTTACAAACTTTTTAACTCTCATTGTCGCGTTTTGGACATTTTTAATATGTCTTTTAATAATTTTTAGTCTATTTGTTTTAATATTTTAACTGTGTAATTTGTTTTAATTCATTTGTTGTCTTTTAAAATTTTACGAAATTTTAATTCCTTGTCTTGTTTCAGATATTTTTAGACATTTTTAAGTCTTTTAATTATTGTATGTCTATATTTTTCAATATTTTGAATGTATAAATTGTTTTAATTGTTCTTGTTTTAACTTGCCACTGTTACTGGATTCGTCTGTTGTGCGCAATACTTTAAATAAATAAATAAAAAAATAAATAAATACTTTACAGTAATAGCAAAATTCCTCACAGTTGGTATTGAAAACAATTTGCTTTACCTTTTTGAGAACTGCTTTTCTTCCACGTTGACGGAATGGATCGGAATTGGTTATAATGTTAGACAATGGGGCAAAAAATTCACCGCTGTATGCTTGATGAAGAAAAGGTAGCAGACAAACCACATGCTCTGTTCACAACACTTTTCTGAAGGATTTCAATTTAATCGCCCAACATGTAGGGTCACCTGGGGTAATTCCTGGTCAAAAAGCATTAACATCCAATTATCACAAAATCTATCTAAGTTAGAGTTACAAATTTTGGTATGGAGGAAGCACATTGGGATGTCCCATCGAATAAAATATTCATGCTATCAACAATACATAATGAACTTGAGTAATTGTCGTTAATTAGTGACCAGGAATTACCCCACAGATGGGGTAATTCCTGGCCACTTACGGGGCAATTATTGGTCACTCAAATGATTGATGAAAATGCATACATTTTGTAAGCACATTATTAATACAAGTTATTAAACTAATTAGATAAAGAATTTATTTATATATATAGCTAATTAAACACTATATTTAGTTTTTTTAAGGAAGAATGCAATTGTTTTCAACATAATAGCTTTACTTAATAAAACTTAGCCAAAATACTTTTTATACACTTTGTATGCAATAGCTACAGCTTTTATATCTGTTGTGAATTAATCTTCACCTTCCAAATAAATAGGTCCATAAAAAATATGGTGCACATGCACCATACACACTGAGCACATGCTTCTGTCTGTTATGAACAGGTTAAGGTAAACAGTTAAGTGAATAGTACAATGCAGTTACAATTAAGCATTTTTCTTAGTATAATTAAGAATAATTATTAAAACTTATAAAATAATTGGATGAAATTGAACAAAGAAAAATTCAGTATATTGTATACTTATCATTAACAGATAAGAATGTTACATTGCGGTTACAGTTAACTTTGCAGTTAAGGCTCACAGAGTTACATATAGATTAAATCAATAACATATGTCAATAATAGGTGAAACAATAATCCATAAATATTAAAAAAAGGACTGACCAGGAATTACCCCACTGACTAAGAATTACCCCAGTAGGCAGGGGCATTATTTGGAGCCTTCCTGCAAATTATTCAAAACAATAATGGTAAATCCAAAACTATTTTTCAGTAACTGACATGGTACCTAATTCAACCAAAAAAAACGAAAAAGAAAAATATTCAGAAGTTTGAGTTTGATCACGATCTTTGTACAAATGTATCAAAACTAAGGCCAATCTTGTTTTACGAAATTTAACAAGCGATTTTAAAAAGATTTTTTTTTCAAACTAAATACACAGTCAACTCATAATTAAGTAATGAATTGCAATGAAGATAGTTCAGAGTACCTCTGTGATTTTTTTCATTTTGCTGAAGGATTATTAAGACAGAAAAAGGACTGTGACCAGGAATTACCCCAGAAACTTGCTGACCAGGAATTGCCCCGGGTGACCCTATGCACTAAATTTTCTTGCCGCTAGTTCAATGTTGCACAACTTCGTAAAGAATTACTCACAAATTCTACTGGTTTGAAAACATCGGGATCATCTTATACGGGCATTTCTCTGTAAACTTGTAATTGGCTGTCCCAACCGAGTATTTTAAAAATTATAAAGTCTAATGATGTAATTATATCTCTTAATTAAAACAAAGCATTAATACTTTACAGATCAATTGTGTTTGGAGCGATAACAATTTTTATTTTTTTAGAAATTATCTAAATCCCAAAAACACAATCCCCTGGCTGTCCCAATCCTATAGTCTTACACGTAAAGGTAATATTTCAAAAAACCTATTCACACTCTACATAAATTTGGCAATTAATATCTAAAAAAAAGAACATTGCAACTATAGTTTTTTTTTATGAAATAAGGTCTAGTTACGCATTTCTGAAATTTAATATAGTCATATAAGTGCTGTCCGGAGTTTTTTCAAACAGTCCCCTGCCAAAAGACAGGATAAACAGTGCCCTGCATTTCAAAAAAAAATCTGTTACTCTGCCTTTTTTTTTGGCATGAAGTTAAGCGCAATCAGTGAATTTTCCGAAATTGCTGAGAACGGTGTTGAAACGCCATTTTGTTTAGCTTCAGAGGCACATTTGTGATGAAAGTATGCATCTTGGTCGTTGCGAAAACAGTCCTCTGGTAACTGATTTTATAAATGTTAATTAGTTAAATTATGAAACATATTATTTATTATTTTCACGATTTGTGTCTAAATTTATCTGTGGTTTTGTAACTCATTATGTTCCAATTATTTTGCAAATATTACGCTACTACCCGGCGACATTTCCCTACCTAGCAATACGACAGGGGACATGTCCCCTGTCATGATTTATCGTGAACACAGCAAAAGAGCACAAATTTTAATTGGCCCTCTTTTGAAAAAAAAGTAATAGATTCATTTCCTGTGCAATAGTATTATAATTATACGAACACGTCAAAAAAATTTGCCCGGACAGCTTCTGTATAGAAAATTACGAGTTTATAGATAATCGCTCATATAACAAACTTACAGATTTTTTTTTATATTGTAATGCATAAAAATACTTAATGGTGCACGATACTTCAATGCACAACAGGAAATTATACTTTTTTACGTCGAGTTATGTCTGAAAAGTTTCAAAATATATCCAACGATGGAGATGTATTTGATCGTAAAAAAGGTTACATAAAAAGAAATAAAAGCTCACAGACTCATCTTCTCCCAGTTCAACTATGCCTTTTAGCAATACTTTGTGCGCTATTGGTACATTGCAGGTTCTTAAGTCGATAATCGATGTTTCGCCAAACAAACTTAAGCAATAATTCACTGATTTTGGGGCAGTTTGGCTCATTAAAATTTTACCTGTTCAACAGAAAAATTTAGGAGGCAATAAATCACTTCGTTCCACGGTTTCATCAATTTTATTAAATACCGTTTTAGCCATGGATGAACATAAGAAAATTGTCTGTAGAAGCTTTAGTTACGCCTGGAGACAAATACCTTTAGCTACATGCTAATATGCTTGAAAAACTGCAATAGGTATTTCGTCATCAGGGCCGGTCTTAGGCCGATTGGACCGATTTTGTCCAATCGGGCCCCGCTCTAGCAAGGGGCCCCGCGCCGACAAATTATTTTTGCCTTTAGGTAAATGAGAAAAAAAACTATATCAAAATAAAAAGCTAATTGGCAATAGTTAACTCATGTTTAATCTGTTTGAAAGTATGGTGCTACGTTTAGTTCAATTTATGCTGTAGGAGCAAGGGGCCCCGCACCGACAAATTATTTTTGCCTTTAGGTAAATGTTAACAAACAACTATATCAAAATAAAAAGCTTATTGGCATTACCTGGTGTTTAATCCGTTTGAAAGTGTGGTGCTACGTTTAGTTCAATTTATGATGTAGGAGCAAGGGGCCCCGCGCCGACAAATTATTTTTGCCTTTAGGTAAATGTTAACAAACAACTATATCAAAATAAAAAGCTAATTGGCATTACCTGGTGTTTAATCCGTTTGAAAGTGTGGTGCTACGTTTAGTTCAATTTATGATGTAGGAGCAAGGGGCCCCGCGCCGACAAATTATTTTCGCCTTTAAGTAAATGTTTAAAAAAACTATATCAAAATAAGAAGCTAATTGGCAATAGTTAACTCATGTTTAATCTGTCTGAAAGTATGGTGCTACGTTTAGTTCAATTTATGCTGTAGGAGCAAGGGGCCCCGCGCCGACAAATTACTTTTGCCTTTAGGTAAATGTTACCAAATACTATATCAAAATAAAAGCTAATTGGCAATATTTACCTGGTGTTTAAACCGTCTGAAAGTATGGTGCTACGTTTAGTTCAATTTATAATGTAGGAGCAAAGGGCCCCGCGCCGACAAATTATTTTCGCCTTTAGGTAAATGTTTAAAAAAAACTATATCAAAATAAAAAGCTATTTGGCAATATTTACCTGGTGTTTAATCCGTCTGAAAGTATGGTGCTATGTTTAGTTCAATTTATGGTGTAGGAGCAAGGGGCCCCACGCCGACATATTATTTTCGCCTTTAGGTAAATGTTAAAAAAAAAAAACCATATCAAAATAAAAAGCTAATTGGCAATATTTAACTGATGTTTAATCTGTTTGAAAGTATTTTGCTACGATTAGTTCAATTTATGGTGTAGGGGAAATTTCTGAAACTTTTGACATCTCTATTATTTTATTGAAGTTATCAGATACATTCCCAAAGCTACTACTGTCAGGTAAATTATTAGAAAAATTTAAACATTCCCAACCTGGGGGCGATTTGGCCTCCTCAAAAGGGCGGTAAATTCTAAAGGAGCGATAGGGGTGATGAACCGAAGGAAGTATTTTGTCATTCATTGTCCCTTTTATGAATTTTCAGATTTTTAATATATTTTCCTTCAAATTTTTAGTTTCAATGACTTTAATTTCCCCAGATTCCAGTATAGAAAGGAAAATAATTTCTTGAAAATGTACTTCTGTTTTTGAAAAGTACGTCGATGATAAATATTACCCATCAAATGCTTATCAGTTCGCTTTGTGAAATAAAAAAAAATTAAAGGTATTTTATTTATTTATTAATGTTTTTAGTTTAAAAGTGATTGGTTGAAATTGCTTATATTTTTAATAATATCGATGGTCACTTACTTATGTTTTTTTTTTTTTTTTTTTTTTTTTGAGGAAGAAGGGGGGGAGGGGCGATAAGTGTCAGTCAGCGTTTTAAAGGGGGCGATGAGCTCAAAAAATTTGTGAAACACTGCTCTAACCAAAACGGCAACCAGAGAATTAGGGCATACAATACAGAATGCTGAGTTGAGGATTTTTCTTTAAATATTCTTTATTACTGAAGAAAAGTAAAAAATGCGCTTTGTTAAAACTAAGCGATTTTAAGAACAAAAATAAATAATGTTGGGGGAAAATCTTAATTTTTTTCAAAAAGAAATCACGACACTTGAATTTTCAACCGATATATATTATTAGTCAATTAATTGTGTGCCCTTCTCCCCTTTCTTTTACCCCCCCCCCCTTTTTTTTCTACCTCGTCTGAAAATAGGAACGTGTTCAAAATCTTACTTCTCCGAAGCCTTCTTCCTCAAAAATTATTAGGGAGCATCTAAAATTTCGTTTCCTGAGTCTCAGTTTTTAAACATTTTCAGGGAAAATTCTTCAAACACCTAAAAACATCGAAAATCATTTAAAATTGCGCTTTTGGAACTTCAATTTTGATTAAACTTCAATGCCCTTAACGCTACTAAATACAATCTTACACTCACGAAGTGAAACGGTTATATAAGTAGTCTTTTCATCATCAGTGGCGCGCCTAACGGGGTAGCTAAGGGGCTCAACCTATGGAGCTAAGGGGCAGAAGACAAACCCACTTGACATAACCTTGGAAATCCTAAAATTGCCATTTTGTGCCTTTATTTTTTAAAATTTTCTGCTAGAGAGCACCCAATCCCCAACTTTCTGTTTAATGCCGCCAGAGATAATTTTGAAATATTTTCAAGGAAAATTTCTGAACGTGGGACTAACTTTTGGCCAAGTTGTGGGAGAAGGAACGGGTACGTTCCTTCTTCCATAACTTGACCAAAAGTAACTTAAAATTAGTTTTTGAGGCAACAATTTCAAAGCATTTCTAGTAAGAAATCTCCATCTAATATCAAGGTCCTCTAAGAGAACGTCTAAAACTGCGCTTTCAGGACTATAATTTCCAAAATTTTCGGGGAAGAGCCCTCAAAGAGATGGGGGAGTTGGAGTGTTTTTTTTTTTTTTTTTTTTTTTCAAAGTGCCACCTTCCCTCTTAAAAGTATTCTCTCGTTTGGGCCGCTGCCTAAAATGTCTTCAAATATCATTTTAAAATATATATTTAGAAAGGAGAGTCTAAATTTGAGCCTGAATTTCTCGCCCATTACTCTGACATTACCGAAGATTGTTTAGAAATGCATTTTAAAAATTCAACGAGGAAAAATGTCTAGAAGAGCTCTCCACCCTGCCATCCTCTAAACTGTTATTCTAAGCTTAGTCCCATTAGCCTTCTCCAAAATTTAAACATGTATACCCCACTAGTTGCCTGCTACTAGTACAACTTAGTTCTTGGGAATATAATCAAAAATGCAACATGCTTTTTCGGATATATGAATCGGTTATGTAAGTAGTTTATCATCAACGAAAGGGTCAGGGAAGGTGCATAAAATAGAAAGAAAGGTTAGTCTGTAATGGCTTGTTTTAGCAAGCTATTGATTTATTATTATTTTTTTTTTCTTGTAAAAAAATAGCGAAACAAAACGTTTTTATTTTAGAAAGAGTTATATTCATTTGAGCCTCAAATTAAATGTAATCATTTTGCAAAGGGGGCCCCGCCAGAGTTCTCCAATCGGGCCCCGCATTTGCTAAGGCCGGCCCTGTTCCTCATAACGTACTTGAAGTAGTAATTCCGTCAATCGGCAGCAACGATTTCCTGCAATATGATCCGGACCTACTCATCATTTAACTACTAACCAGTAAAACTACTGCTCAAATAAAAACAGAATTTGGGCAGTTAATTGTTTTATGTCACATCATCGTGTTGAATTTACTGATATAAATTGTTGAAACAAGATGTGAAGGACTATTCATTTTTTAGAAATATTTCAATGCTGAAATGGTTTGGTTGCACGGCAGCGGTCGCCGCCAGGTAAAATTTGTGTTTTTGTGTGAATTTATTAATGTTTGTGCATTTCAACTGTTTCGAATGTGAACTTTTAATCTCAACGGCTTTGTTCTCAATGCATAAAAACTGCCGGAGGTGTCTCAGTTCGGTTGTGTACTCGAGCATGTACCGTCGGTAGTTTCAACACATTTGAATAAAATGTGTTTCTTTCGTTTTTTTAAACTTTGGTAGGTGCTAGTATTTTGTGGGCTTTGGTCTAGTATTTCGCTGTTTAGTTTTGCTCAGATGTTCATACAAACAAAAGTTAAAGGCATTTGGTAGATGTCTCGAATCTGCAACGTGGAGTCTCACAAAAATATTGGAAGTACTTTTGGATTTGTCGTTCAGGATGCCATTCCTCGGTATGATCCTCGTTCAAGAACTATAGCATATTTACAGCATAAGTGAACTACTATCTTCAGCGACATTTTCCTGAAATACGGAATTCGCCCGCGGCTATGTGTTAAAAATGGGCTTTAATTCTTGCAAGAAGAAGATATTACGGAATGGCATCCGGAAAATCTTAATATATAAAAATGACGTGTCCCTGTGTTTGTGGCCAATGGACTCCTCAGCTACTGAACTGATTTTAACCAAATTTTTGCACGCAGTTTTAGTTTAGTCCATCTTAAATGATAGGGTAGTTTTTATCTCAATTTAGGACCGCAATATATTTTTTATTGCAAATTATCTATTTAGCTACCAGCTTTTCTGTATTCTTGGCTAAGGCTTTTTTGACACCTCCATGGCTGAGCGACATAAAGCACACGTTCTGGCAGCTTCCGGAGTCCAGTAAACAGGTTGTAAGTTAGCGGTGCGTTGAGTGTTATTTGACTTTTTTGTGAAGTAAATTATAAACAAACGCGTTACTTCCCTTGAAATTTATATGTGATAAGCTGTCAGAAACGATTGTCACTTAAGAGTTTTTACGCCTCTGAGGCTGAGAGGTGGAAAGCGCTTGGTGGGATAGCTCCTGGACTGCATTTAAGTGGCTGTTCTTCTTACTACTATTATATCTACAAAAGTTTGTTTGGATGGATTTATGGATGGAGCAGTCAGTTGATAAGCAGTCCGAAAAAATTATCTTTTTAACTAAGCCTTTTTTGAGCCTCTGTAGCCGGGCGATATAAAGCACATGTTCTAACAGCTTCTGGAGCGCAGTAAAATAGGTTGTAAATACAGAAACAATAATGGATGATTAATGTAGGTACTTAATTTTTTTTTGTATTTTCTAATAAAAAAAACTTAATAAATTCAAAAATTTGCTTATTTATTGCCTTTAAGGCGGAACAGAGTTCGCCGGGTCAGCTAGTATAAATATAAAAGTACTTCCGATTCGCCCATCAGCAGGTTCAACAGAAAGATATAACTAAAAAAATTGCCATTGCCCAAAATGAATGTTACTCTAATACGATCTGTAACTTTCTCTGCGAAGTAGCTTTTCTGATAAGTTAGTCGGTAATTTTGGAGACAAAAAAAAGTTATACCGATCATATTAATTCATTGATTGGACTGATTACATTGCAACAAATTTGAACTTTCTCTTTTTTTTTATTCTTTAAATGATTCAGGGCAAACAACACGTGCTTGATTCGTACATCGAAACCGAAACGGTCTATCACGTACCGGTTTTGAAGAAAACCCACTTTTAATTTGAGTAATTCACTAATTTGAATGCCAGCCGGGTTTTATTTTCTGCTTTCAACAGTTTATTTGAACCATAAAACACTGCTTTAATTTTTGGGACCATAAAAATCCATTCTTTTCCCTTTGTTTCACTAAAAACTGAAAGAAAAAAAAACACTAAATGAAAAAATGAAATTAAAAAATATTAGTTTTTTTCAATTTCATTTTTTATTTTTTTTTTCCTAGCGCGTGCACCCCACTGCATGAAATCTTGCACCCATCCAGCAACCATGATTATGCTACCGTGTTAAGCACAAAAGTGGTATCAGCAGTGGGGCTCAAACTGAGATAAAACTCTTTAAAGTTTTGCGTCACCATGTATTTTATTCAGATAATACTTTTTCAGAATTTTTCTTTTAAATATTTCCCGTTCTTAAATGACCATATAACATTGTATTTAGGTAAAATACGTCCCAAAGAAACACTTGCTGGTGATAACTCAATTTTGTTAAAAAATGTAGATACCACTTTTGTGTTTTTTAGCACGACAGTATGCGATGTTTCTACTCCTGTCCTCTGCATCCAATATGGCGGCGTACATCAGTTTGGCATTTCACGGGGATCTGCTCCTAACGAGGCTCTCCGACTCATGCCGGCGTTTCCGCGTGGGGTGGCCGCTGGCCGCACTCGCGCGTGACGGACGGGGCTAATTTATTGGGATGTTTTTCTTCCATAATGCCCCCTCCGAACGGGATCGTGATTTGAGGAGAGAAAAAAGAGAAACGCGTATTTCGGGCATTTTTCGAATGCGTCACGTCACTTTCGAACGAGGAGAAATCCCTGTCAATCGTTTTGCGTCGAATTGGGAGTTATCAGTTTTGTGCTTATGTCTTCATTTCATAAAATTTCATTAAAAAAGCAGCCTGCTTTGCTGTTTTAGGGAGTGTAAGTTACTCTTAGAAACGGTAGAAACCTTAGCGATTTGTTTAAAGTTTTTGCGCATTCAAGAAAATGAAAAAAAAAAAAAAAAACATTACTTTGAACATTTCACGCAGATTATTTCTTCACTGCATGTTACAACGATGCAGATATTTGAGGATAAATAGTGAAAGATTAAGAGACCTCGGTGCCTAAAGCAAGCAGAAGATAGCTCCACATTTTATGCGTATGGCAGCTTAACATAAAGAAATTGACAATCCAAGCTACCTTGAATGACTGTACTGAAACTTCTCGCACAGAAACGTTCGAAAAATAAAATATACTTACTGAAAGTAAGCTCCTTTAGAAAAGCTGTCTCAAAACAATTTCCATCCTTCTTTTTCAATGTCTTCTGTTGAAATCTACCGTTAGCTATTTTCAATGATTTTGACGAGCTGAGCAAAAATTGTCATGGAGATAATATGAAAAAAACTAAATAAAAATTTAAGTTAAATTTTCTTCAAGAAAATTTGAGGTGATTTGCCGGAAAATATACACGTAATTTTAGACATACTTTGAAAGTAAACGTTTTGTCTCATTCCACTTTAGTCCAACGTCTCCTTGCGATATAAAGCAGTAAGTAACCGCCCCTAAGCAAGGGCTAAGGCAGGAACATGCAATACACCGCCAACTCGGTTGTTTCGATCCATAGACTGTTTCGTGCTTATTATGCACTCATCAGCATGGAATACGAAAGTAACCGAGTTGGAGGCAAAAATCCTCTTATAGAGCAAAGAGAGCAAAAAAAAAAACTGGTAGCTAATGTGAAATAAGAACACCAGCGAGCGACCGCACTTGGTCGGTACAACTCGGTTGCTTTCGTATTCCATGCTGATGAGTGCATAATAAGCACGAAACTGCAGTTCATGGATCGAAATAACCAAGGTGTATTGCATGTCTTGCGAGTTTTGTAAAGAAATAGTTAACTCCAAGTTATTTAAGGTACGAATTTAGTTCAAAATTGAGAAAAAAAAGAACAGAAATAAATAAGTCAACGAAAAATTTAAGTGAAACAATATGCATTACTAATTAATAAGACATTAGAACTAACATTAGACTGACAGATTACATTTAAAGGAGAGTTTTAATTTGCACTGATTAATTGTAAGCCCTGTCATGAAGCCTGGAATCAAAAGGAATAGTTGGAAAATTACTAATATTGATGTGAATTAAACGCAACTGAAATTTTTATCATTATCTTCCCTTTCATACTCAAAAAGTTTTTGTTTTTAAATCGCTGAACGTAACAATAATTCACTTCAGAACTGCGAAGTTAGATTCAACAACTGTTTTAATGTTTTTTTGCCTTGCAGTGATAACAGGCAAGAAGATAAAAAGCGATAATAGAAACTACATGAAAACCAAAACAAAAGCCTAATTTTTCTTCCACATGGCTCAAATATAAAATTTACTGTCCGTTCGTGAATGTCCCGCCTAGCACTTGCGAACAGTTCCACTTAAAAAAGGGTAGATGGGTAGTGGGCGATAACTTTCCGAAGTTTTCAATTTAACCCTCGTGGGTCCCTCCCATTTCAGTTACACTCAAGACCCTTGGGGTCATAAACGATCCCAATGCTTCCTTTAATTAATTTATTATGATTATTGAATGTTGCATGCATTATATAAGTTCACACACTTTTTAATGCTAAAAAAATAAAAATAAAAAGACACAATCAAAGTAAAATTTAGTTTATGCATTAAAAATTAAAATTTTAGAGCAAAACTTACAATAACTGTAGATTTATTTACAACTGTTACAGACCTGTTAAAACATGATTTTTTGCAAGTGAATTTCAAACACTTATGACATTTTTCGATGCATTTTCTGTTTGTGCTCTTGGACAAAAGTTGCAACGTCCTCTTTTTTTTTTGGCGTTCTGGGAGTGATCCCAAGGGTCTTGTGTGCAAAAAATGCAATTTGGGAAAAATAAAACACAATAATAGCATTATTTTGAATAGAAAACTAGAAGAAAAAAAGCCACAAAATGCCATTAAAAACAAATGGTTGATTAACAAGATATATTAAACCGAAATTGCATTGGGGTCACATATGACCCCAAGGAACCCAAGAGGGTTAAAATTTGCATTTGCTATATCCTTTTGACATATTCAGCTGAGTTATGTATTTGAAATTAGCATCGTTCCACGGTGTTTGATACGGCTGAAAATGCTTTTTATTATTCTTTCCCTCATTGTTATCTTACCTAATACCCCTAGTTTGGTAAGATCAGAGAAGACCTGACGCATGCGTAAATACGCGGAAGGTTTCACCCAAGAAGATCAGACAGCAAGTCAAACCTCAAACACAACAATTCGAAACAAAGTTTCAGAAAGAGACCGCAGGAATTCTCCTCCCTCCTGGAGCAAATCTCCCACCGTCCCCAGCAGGAATGTCCCGAGCGCAAAAAGTCGCGACCTCCCACGAGCCTCGCGAACACCCTCTTTCGCGCGCCATATGGCGTTCCCCCCCCCCTTCCCACCCCCCTGCAGACGACCATCCCATCCATTGGAGACAGGCCTCGTTGAAGAGCGCACCCATACGTGGAGTTGCGTGCCTGCCATTCCTTAAAACTTTTCTCTTCTTTTTTTTCCCCCTTTTGAAATCGAGGTGCAAATATCCTCACCCGACAGTCCCAAGTCGGTATGATCTGGTATGGAATTTGGTGGGGAGGGGGGGGGGAGGCTTTCGTGGTCCACCCACTGGAGGTTCGTGAAAGTATTCGACGGAGATTCCCGAATTTTGGAAGAGACAGGTGTGGAAGTAAGGTGTTAGGTTGCATAACTTTAACTTAACACAGAAAAAACGAAAACGTAATTTTTGGATAAATAAGCATGTTGTACCAACCAGCCTTAAATAGACAAACCTTAATTTTTACTCGTGAGTTTGACATGATATAAATAAAATGTTTTCTTGTCGGGTTTTGTTGTGGATATTATTCCTGTGGATATTGTTTCTTGAACAGTGATACATACTAACAAGGAATATGAAATACATATTGCATTTTATTCAGTATTAAGCACAAGAATTACGGCCCCATTGCCGGAGCTCAATCAGCTCTAGAAGCAAATAACAAACAGCTCGTTTCGGCATACGGTGACTGCAGTTTTAACTTTGTTAAGGATAATCATTTTGGGCTAATCATAACAGAGCTGGAGATGGTGGTAAACCTGTCATAAAGCTGATATTAACTTCCCACTGGTAGACGAATTTTGATGTAGTCCTCCAGCGAGGTGTTCACAAGCATGGTGCGGTTCTGCCTGATAAAATGAAGCTATATGTTGAATCTTTATGAGGGGGAGCCACATGTTTCCAGACCCCAGTCTTGTGTGCTGAATTTACATTTCGTGACCTATGTGAAGGTAATCTCATCTTCCATGAAAAGTTTACTACGTCCTGCTATATTATGTTTGTTCCCTGCTGATGATCCTGACAAGGGTGAAACTGTAATCTCTGGATGCCGTAGCGAGCTGTTTGGTATTTGCTTGTAAATATTTTTGTATTACACGAGCTTTCATGGTAAAGTGGGCAGATATCTCACTGACCCTGAGAACAGCCCAAACTAAAACCTCGGAGGTGAATTTCTGTGTTGAAGCTGAGGTACTATACTAGAATGCTACTTAACTTGGCACTGACGTCACTACGGGCGGAGCCAATAAGAGCTCACAAGCAGTCAGCGATCTCCTCTTATTCGCCAAGTAGGCTGTGACGTTTTATCTAGCTCGTTTTTCATAGGCTAACATCACGCAAACGTCACGCTGACGTCACGATGTTTTTGTCAAGAAGTTGCATTTTAGTATGATCACCTTTCCTTCAATTGCAGAAACTTGTTATGTCGCGCAAACCAACACTTCCCAATACATCAGCGATAAGGAACTCGTTGATTTTGATGGGCCAGTCAATCTCGAATCCATTTTGAGTCGATCGCACAATATTTTGAATCTGTCTTTCGGTCTTAGTAGAATTAATAAACATTAATTTTTGAAACAAGATTAAGTTTCACATCTGATTTTTTTTCTGTGCCTGCATTTCTTCCATGGCTCAGGAGTGGGAGTCAAGGATTTGGTATCAGAATCGGAGTCGAACGCTCAAAATTCTAAATAGTAAGAGTTGGTCATTTTTTTTCCTATCCTGCATTGCCACGGATCGAGGATTCGGTGTCGGAGTCGACGAGTCGGAATCGGAGTTCTTAAAATCAGTAAGATGTCAAACATGGAAATGAGGTGTCCTCGCCGACATCTTTCGAACAAAAATAAATTTGTTCAAATCTGACTGCTCATTTAAACGTTATTGGGAAAGTGGGCAGATACTCAGAATGACACACACACATTTTTTCTCTCTCAAAACCCCACTTTCCAAAAAGAGAGAACAGCAATTACGAAGACTTAGTTGTTAACAAAAAAATAATAATAATAAGTCACGAAGCTGAACTTTACAAGCGCAGGATTGCGGAAAATACACTTTTGAAACTTTTCAAATGATCCTAGCTTTGGAGGGTCTTCCTCTTTTCAAGTCATCTTTAAACATATTTTCAAAATCTTTCTTTTTTATTTCACTACCTTTTTTTTAGTTTTTATCAGAACTTACAGTAAAAACTCAGCTTCAAATTACGAAAAACGTAATTCTTTTTCTTTCATTTAAAATATTAGTTATTGAATCAAAATTTGAAAGGATAAAATGTGACTATGTTCTGAAAGAATTTTTCAATGATCAGGGATCGATCAGTTTGCCACTCGCTCCGTCACTTTCGATCAAGTCACTCGAAGCCTCAGAGCTTGAAACACACGCATCCCAGCAGTCAAGCTCGTGCCATCCAACAGGTAAGTGATGTCAAGAAGACCTTTGGACAAGAAGTCACAACAAAAGGAAAGATCTTGGTCTTTTAAGCTGAGGCCAAGGCCGAACCCAAAGGTCAAGGAGAAGTAAAGGCCGTCATCCGCCATAACTCTCTCCCTTGCTTTTTTTTTTTTTTTTTTTGAATCTCTCCAGTGTCGTTACCAAACTTCTTTATTCATCTTTTGACGAATTTCAATTCATTTCTTGCGCTATGAATTAATGAGCCCGGGAAAGAAGACTAGAAAATGTGGAAAAAAGGAGAATCCCTGGAAGCTCACTTGGCGCATGCAAGGTTAGGCAATTCGGGTGGCTTTTTGATGTTGAGACGGTCGGCTAAATTCGTGGAATTTGCAGTCATTTTTCTCTGGCTATTTTGCCTGTCGCTTGTCGGAATAATTCGTTTGAAGGGTTAGTAAAAATGACGTATGCGGATGTTAGTGCTCTTGGTAACAGCGAAAAATTAGAAGTTCGACTCTGAGGATGAGGGAAAACGTGAAAAATTATTCTCACTTATCACATTTCACAAGTTTTGTAGTTGATTGTTGCTAGACCTACATTTAAATTGTATCATTACAATTGTTACAACTACTAGTTACGGATTCCGGGCTGTTGTGCCGTGGTCTGGATGGCTTTAATCCATACGTTTCGATCGCAACTGCGGCGATCATCTTCAGTGGGTGTCGTTGATTTATTTGGCGACTGATGCGAAATTTCGAACTGCTGCAAGATTTTAAATTGAAAAGCGCCCTCTACCTTCCGGCTCGGGATTGACATATGACTGGATGCCAAAGCTTGTTAACTTTTACTTCTTCCTCCTTCTTGTTAAAATTATTTGGGTGTTTGAAAATATCAATGGCCTCTCCAAACACCCAAATAATTTTAACAAGAAGGAGGAAGAAGTAAAAGTTAACAAGCTTTGGCATCCAGTCATATGTCAATCCCGAGCCGGAAGGTAGAGGGCGCTTTTCAATTTAAAATCTTGCAGCAGTTCGAAATTTCGCATCAGTCGCCAAATAAATCAACGACACCCACTGAAGATGATCGCCGCAGTTGCGATCGAAACGTATGGATTAAAGCCATCCAGACCACGGCACAACAGCCCGGAATCCGTAACTAGTATTTACTCCGGCCGTGAAAGCCATTGGCGGACTTACGGGGGTGCCAGGGGGTGCGGCGCACCCCCAACATTTTTGGTTGGGTTTTGAAAATAATGAAATTAAGTATAATTCGCCAAGAAATACAGTTGGAAAAGAACATTACTATTCAGTGCTTGTATTGATGAATGAGTGTATACTCCGTAATTGGGTATTTATTGGTATATCATTACAATTTCTTCTACTTTGAAACTACCCTATGGCGAAATAAAAAAAAAAAAAAAAAAAAAAAAACGTGACTATTGTAATAACTTTATCAGTAAAATCTGCCCTGAAATCAGCTGAAAACCAGCATTTGTAAGGTAATTTTTCAAAATTTCCCATAGAAGTATCCTCCCTCCGGACATCTTATGGTAGTGGCGCAACCAGATGGGGGCCCACAATGATCGTGCTCCCTTCCTCCCACCCTTTCTCCAGAATACTGAGTTGATATTTTTTTAAAAATATTCTTTATTATTGAAGAGAAGGAAAGAACGCGTCTTGGTGAAAAGGCACCAAAACACCCAATGTTGAGAAAATATCTTAATTTCTTTCAAAAATAAAAAAATCTCGACACCTAAATTTTTCAACAGCTTCAGATTGTTAGTTAGCTAATTGTGTGCCACCCCCCCCTCTCGCCCTATCCTCTTGTTTTTAATTTCATTTCTGCCTGTTTTTTTTTTTCTTTTATTTTGCCTAAAAATAAAAAAGTCTTCAAAATGTTATTTCTCGGAAGTCCTCTACCCCACCAAAGTTATTACGGAGCATCACAAATTTCGTCACCTGGGCTTTAATTTAGCAAAATTTTCATTGAAAATCCTCCAAATACCAAACACCTTAAAAGATCGAAAATTGCTTAAAATTTCGTTTTTGAAGCTTCAACTTTGGAAAATTTTCGGAAAGGGCAACCCTAACCACCCTTTCTCCATCACTAAAAGTCGTTAAAATTTTACTTTTCTAAATTACAGTTTCGAAAATTCCAAAGGAGAGAACCTTTTGGCACAGCAGGCTTTGAAATCTTAAGAATTGACATGCTTAGGACTTCAAGTCTTCTTGCCGCCAATGGAAGATTGAAGACAGTAGCCTTAAATCTTCCTTCTAATACCATGGAATATTGCACATAAGAACTTTGTTCTTAGAACTTAGAACTTCAATTTCGAAAATTTTCAGGGTAGAGCCCCATAACCCCCTCCAATAACATCATAAAAAATTGTCTAACATTGCGTTTTTGGAACTTAAACTATGAAAAATTGAAGAGCTGGTAGAAAAGGGGGGAGGGAGTTTTTTTTTATCTTTTCAAATAATCTATCGGGACAATCCTACAATCAAGTTCATAAAGCTTGAATTTCTAAAAATATAATTGGAGTCCCTCGCACCTTGCTTCACCCTCAACTTCGTCTCGCTTCTAACAACATTAGAAAAATATTTAAGGTTTCTTCCATAGTTTCAAATGTTAAGAAGTACCGAATCCCTATTGTTACTGGATATGGTCTACGTCGCGTTTTTAGGACGTAAATTTCGAAAAAAATTTGGGCAAGCTTTTCAATATCCCTTTTTCTAATATCATTCAAGACGTCTATGATACTAAAAATTATGTTTTTAGAACGACAATTGGATGAGACGTATAGCACACCGTTCTTTTTCAATTATACGAGCTGACACTTCCGTATGAAATCTGAAAAAGAAAAAACTAATGTTTGAAAAAATTTAAGGCGGGAGAGACTTAAAACCTCTCCTCCTAACATTACTGAATATTGCTGCAAAACTTCGTTTTTTAGGACTTGTATTTCGAGATGTTTCCTGGAGAGACAACCAGAACGCCTCTCTCGTCACATCATCAAAGTTTATCTACAGTTGCGTTTTTGGAATTTTAACTTCGAAAAGTTGTGGGGAATTTGAACGATTTTGCTCTATTTTTCAAGAAATTGAACGGGGACAGTCCTTAAGATAAGCCCCATCCCTTAAATGAGCGTCAACAAATATCGCCTATAATTGCGTTTTTAGGACTTTAATTTCTAGAACTCTATGTGGAAGTTCCTGTGAACTTTTCTTTCCCCTCACAGCACCAGAGGCAGTCTAAAACTGCATTCTCATTATTACAATATCAAAAATTTTCCTGGGGATTATCTCCCAAACCTGCCTATCAAATGGAGAAAAAACTAAAAGCAGGATTCGCCAACGTGGGCCCAGCCCGAAAAAAACTCACCGAAATTTTTCGAGTGGGCCCACTTGAAATGACACACTATGTCGGTGAAGTGGTTTTTTTTTCACAATCTACTGCACATTACCTGCACATTGAAAACATTTATTTCAGAAACAAACGAAACATTACAAATATTTTGATCAATATCAAGTCTAGAAATTGGTACTGATCAGTTTAGTTATAACATTAAATTTATTATGATATTTAGTGTTGGTCAATACGTGGTCCAGAAAAAGGCATCTTCCTTTCTGAGCAAACTTATTAAGTATTAGAAATAAAACTGCATCTGAATGTGAGTTATTTGTTTATTTATTTGAATATTTAGAGGATCAAACTAAACAGGATCTATTTAAATCCATAAATTCAATTCAATATCAATTTAAAATATTTTATCATATTAATTTTAAAAAATCAATATAGCATTGCTTTTTCCAAATAAAAAAAATTTTAGGGGGGCACAGTGACCTCTCTTCATGGCTCCCGACTCTTTAAAAATTTTACGTAACAAGCAGTAGTTTGGTATACAATGTTTGAATAGAGAATGTTATTAAAATGACTTCCCTGAAATGAAAAATGAAAACCCTGATATTTGATTAAAAACTCAGGCGGGCTGGGTTTTTTCAAACTCTGCTTAAAACTTTTCTGGTTGCGCCACTGGCATGTTGTCCAAAGAATCCCCCCCCCCCCCCCCCCCCGATTTTTGCCACTGTTGCACCCGCAGAATTTGAGGTCTAAGTCCGCCTATGGTGAAAGCCTTCATTCTTAAATTGTTACAACTGTTTTTTTTTTTTTTTCATTTCCAGATACTGCATTCTTTTCAACTTTGCTGTAATTGATAGGCACCTTGGAAACAATGTTTTACATAATAAGTTTGTTTTTCCAGTGATATTTTCCCTTGCAGAACACACCAAAGGACTTTTTTCTTTGAAGTGTTCTGCAAGAGAAAATGTCATTCTCTAAAAAATATCGTTTACTAAAAAATTATCACCCACTTTTGAAGTTCTGGAGAATTTCTAAACCTGATTGGAGATTGGAGAGCTTCTACTAGTGGTTGGAGATAAACATTTTGTTTCGTGTGAGCTATGAAATTAGTGGTCGACATACTAATAACAATGATCATCTGCTTTTATCTCTACTTACTTACTTAAAATTGAATCTCTTTCAAGCGAGTTTTTGAAACTAGATTAGTTTTTGATGAGCGTAAAAAAAACTCAAGTTGACATTTGAAGGGGCGAGTGGATAAAGGTGATATGAGACATTTGAATTTCGCCAATTTGCACAAATTCAAATTAGTGTGTGTTCAATTGTGTTAATTCACAAAAACAATTGAAGAGGCAAATGAATAAAGGTGATATGTGACAACTTTTTTAATTTCTAGAAAAAGCTTTCAAACAAAAAATATTATTACCTTATTACCTTCATCCATGGTAAAAAGTGTATTTTTCCAAAATTGTCACGTGTCGCCTTTATCCACTTGTCCCTTCATTTGTTCTTGTAAGCTCTAAAATTCCAGATCATAAAAGTACAAGTTAAAGACAGAAAGTTGAATTGCACGGGAGCGTAAGAAATTTACAGATAGACAGAAGATAATAACAACTCTACCCAATTCTTTTTAGAAACCGCTTTGCGTCTTGCATGCTATTCTTTAGATTTCCTCAAAATAGTTTTAATTTCGTGTTTGGGATTTCTTTTTAGTTTTTAAACTAAAATGTTTCCCAATTAAAACATGTTTCCTTTTGCTTATATTTGTCGACTTTTTTTTTTTTTGTAATGGATAAACGTGGTCTGAAGAAGTTTTTTTTTTTTTTTTTTTTTTTTTAAATCGCTGCCATTTTACTTACTGAATAGCTGTAATATGTGCTTACTGAAGATGAGGTTTCTTATAAATTCCGCAGCCCTTGTATCCCTTGTGGAATTATAATTGAAATCCATCCCTCGTTACCTTGTGACACTTCATTCTGGCGATGATTTTGTTTAAAACTGGGGCGAGAAACTACAGCTAATTATATTTTTATTAGTTATCAAGGAATTGAGGTACTAGTTACGGTTACCGTAAAGTCGGGTTACTTGGACCCTAAGGGGTTACTTGAGCCCATTACAGTAAAATGATAAAATCTAGGTTTGGTACTTATTAGTTGAAGACTTGCACGTAGTTCCTCGTTTCTCCTCTAGGTAAGGTAGAAGCGCACTCTGCAGTCTCTAATGCTAGTACCAAACCCACATTTTATCATTTTACTGTGGGCTCAAGTAACCTCCTTGTGGGTCCAAGTAACCCGACTTTACGGTACATTATATTTGCCAATAGCATTATATTAATCTCATGTTACTGACACGAAAAACTAAAACAATTCCCGACAATGTCGTGTTTGATATTAAATCTAAGGAACGGAAAGTGAAAAAAAAGTTTACTGCTGAAACTTTTCTCCAATCTGGATAGGATGTTAGATTTTTTGTTTTTTTTTTTTTTTTTTTTCATTTTAAAATGTGGGGAATGTTTGTAGGTGAGGGGGGGGGGTTGAGGAGGGGGACTTGTTGGTGAAATTTTGTTGGTGAATGTTTTTTTTTTTTTTTTTCCAAAAAGTTACCATTTCACTTCAAATAACAAACAAGTATTGCTGAGTAAACTTTTCTAAAAATTACATTTATTATTTTCAGTACATGGGGGGAGGAAGAGTTTCAATGTGGATAATGAAGGCAATTCTTATATCTTAACATGCCTTCCCTACTAGATGCACTGCTAACTAGATTTGGGGGGGGGGGGGGCATTCCCTCAAGTCTCTTCATTATGACATAAACTGTCAATCCTGATACGGCAGTTCACTGCAAGGACACTGTAATGTCCAGCCTCTCCACCCCCTCCCTCCAAATGGTAGATTCTGTCTGCACTTGTTCCTTACTGTTTGTTGAACTTAAAAAACTGTCGTTTACAGTTTTTATAAATCAATACCATGTTTATTTCTGCTTTCTTTCTTTAATTAAGAAATTTAGAAATAACCAACAAAGTGATGTAGTCAGTGATGGGTTTATTGAAAAAAAAAAATCAAAAGAGCATATGGTTTGTGTATTACGATTAACTCACCGACAAAATCATCCACTTCGATGCTTCGGTATGCGGGAATCAGTTCTTCAACAATGTCTCGTCATGAGTCCACGCTTCACTGAATTATAATACATCGCTTTTATATTTTCGAGAGTTGCATCAGAAATCCAAAGGACAGCTCTAAGTTGCTTATTAAACAGCAGTGTTTCCCAAAAAGACAACCAAATTCAAAAACTTATCGAGAAAAATATGGAAATAACCTCAGAACATCTAATGTTCCACCCGATTTAACGGCAGATATTTCTATGTTTGGAACGACCCACCGCGAAGGGGCACCCGAGGCAAAAAATACGCTGAGGATTTTTCATTACCTGACAAAAGAAAGTAAACGAACCTTTGACAAATTCCATTCTTCAAAGGATTAGCATTCGTAAGGTAAAAACCGTTTTAAAGACACCGGAGAGATAGTTGTCTGCATTATGCAGTTTTTAGATTACACATTTTTCCCCCGTGTTTTCTTAACAAGGAAGTTAACTTGGCGAAGATCAATGTAATAAACATCGGCAGTTTTTTTTTTTTTTTTTGTCATTGATGTTAAATAAAAGTGATTAAATATGTGTAGTTATTATGCTTATTATTCACAGATTAATTGAAATCTTGTGCAGTCATCCTTCCAAAGCATTGAATTAATCTTATTTTGTTTTCAGCAGAGGTTCTCATCCGTTCATGCTCCCCCCCCCCTTGAGCACTGACAGGCACGTCGTTTAGGGGGTCAGGGGAGTCAATTGCCCCCCCCCCCGATTTTGGGAACTCAATGTATTGGCGTATAATTAGGCGTGGTTTTTCCCACTTTTTGGTAAATTTTACATTGTGTATGCACCCTTTGCATACGTCATTTCGAAATTTTCCAGGGGGGGGGGGCTGGAAAATTTCGAAATAACGTCCATGAGCACTGATGTAAAATCACGCCCTCTCCCCATCATATATGACTAATGTGTGCAGTGCAATCATAAAATCAGAGTTTGACACTGAAAAGGGATTATAAAATGTAAATATAGATTAAAAGAAAATTTAACCTTGCCACACATAACTTTTTTTTTTTTTTGAACGAACTATTATTGAGCACATAAAATCTAATAATCAAATAACTAAATACAAGTTAGTTTGAGATAAGCTAACCTCTTATACTAAATCATTTTAAAAACTCGAAGTAAATTTTTATCTGCGTAAAATGCCGAATAAGCATAAACATTTTATTATGATACTAAATCCTTTATCGCCGAATGTGCGGGTATCTGCAAGTGTCAGTATTTTCAAATTAACGCCATTCAACGAAATAACTCTCCAAAACTCTAAACACAGAGTGGATTCTTGTCCTTTCAAATATTTGTAAAGCAATTTAAGAAGAATGTGGGCAAAGTCAATCTTTGTCCGAAACTATTATTTTCAGTAGCGACTTCCAACCAGTAGAAAGGTTAACATCCTCTGCAAGATTGAATTTTTTGTCAACTAAATAATTGACTAGCACGCCATTTGAGTCACAAAAACTCAGCAATGCAAAATAGCATTTTTCTATAAGTTAGATAATGTGCGTAAACAACTCGACGATTTAAGGTTTCAATTAGGCTAGGTTTTTCAAGCCAGCTTAAATTTTATGAAAAAAAGGAAAAGGAGGAATAGTCTTTGTTTTCTTAATATTATTGTTATTTATTTTAATATTTAGGAAGGTTAAAATGTGCGAGTAAAAAGTTGACTTGCAGAAAACATTCCCACACACGAAGCTAGAACTAAAATTTTCAATTAGTGCTCATGAGTTTAATTAAGTTTGTTTTTAATAGTAGCCAAACTTTCTACAAAAATATGCATATGAGGGTGCTCAAAATGTAGTGCTATTGATTTAAAAGTACTAAATGACAATTTGTCAACTAAAAAAAAAGCTTCAAGGTAGTTTTTCTTCTTTTGACTATAGTGATGAAAAAACTATGGAGCCATTTCATGCTCTGACACTAAATAACCATAATTTAAAAAAAGAGTCACAAGTTTTGAAATATACTATATCAGCAATTTATTATTTTTCAGTCTAAGATTTAAAGTTTTATTATTATTATTATTATTATTATTATTATTTGAACATCACGTTGAAAAATATCATAGAGGATTTTTTTTCCTCCTAAATATATTACGCATTTAATAGCATTTTTTTTTTTTTTTTGAGTTATAAATATAACTGAAATTAGTAACTTTGATAGTTATGCAAATTTCTTTTCATAACAATACCAACTGTTACTTACGGAAATTTTAAGTAGCAGTGTTATTGACGAATTTTCTTTTTTTTTACTTGAAGTAATAGTATTAATGTTTTCAATTTTAATATTAATTTTTCAGAGAAAAATATTATCAAACATTTATTTTTTAGAACTAATTAATATTTGTATTTATGCATACGAATATTGCAACAAATGCGTATTGATTAGATTGAATTCCAGTAGCTTTAACATATTTTTGGACCGCTTAAGACATTTTCGGACATTTTTAGACAACTTGAACAGTTTTATAATATAACACCCAGCTGTCCTGTCTAAAACCAATATTGGACACTCAAAACCCCGATTCAGAATAAACACTTAAACAACAATGTCTGAAGCTGTTTACTAAAGTTTTAATTCGTCCAATAGGGTCCCTCACAATTGAAGGGGGAAAGTGGATAAAGGTGATATGGGACAATTTTTTAAATTTCTAGAAAAAGCTTTAAAAAGAAAATGTTGTGTTATTTTTTTAATGAATTTTTCTCAACGGGTAAAACGGGGTCATATTCTTAGTTACTAACCATTTCTGTGACTAAAGGGACATGGTACTGATGGACCTTCATCCATGGTAAAAAGCAAGTTTCAAAAATTCTCACATATCACCATTATCAACTTGCCCCTTCAATTGTCTTCTTACCTGTACGCGAATAGAGCTGTTATCTATTGTTTAAAATTTTAAAAGTTATTCTTCATCTTACCCAAGTGTCATTTTGCGGCGGGTTTTCCTATGTAAATAAAATATGTTATAAAGAATCATCTAGCGACGATAGCTGAATTTTGATAAAAAGTACAAGTACGACTTTTGTGCTTAGCGTGGCTGCATTAACGTAATAAACTGCAGCGAATAATATGCAAAGGCGTAGGCCAATTCATAAACTGATAACTGTTTAACCTTAGATTGAATTTTTAAAAAAAAATCTGGTAAGGTAAACTAAAATTGAAGCAAAATTATTATTTTTAAAAGTATGGAGTAGTAACTTGGTTGAAATTATTCCTTGAGCGCGAAAACTTGATTTTGCCAAAAACGAATTCAAGTTATTATTCTTTTCTTGTTAGTGAAAATAATTTTAAAAATAGATCTGTTTTTTTATTTGCATTTTTATTACTCTTAACTAGATTATAGACTACAAAAGGGACAAGAGTCTAACCCTTGTTTATGTATGTATTTTATTTATTTATTTATTCATATGAAAATTAATTTCAATAACGAAACAAAACGTGACTCAAGCTCAAATTATGATCTTGCTTATGACTAGAGTAACAGTTGCAAAAAATAATAGTTGATATTAATTCATTTATGAATGAAATAATTACTTTTTATTGAACTTTGCAAAGTTTCATAAGTGAGATCACCCATTCATTTTTTATAAACAGTTATTAGTGTGATTTTTTTACATATTTGTTGTTTAGAAAACAACCGCTGACAGAAAGGTTACATAAGACAAGTTCATAAACTATTTCCTTTTCCGGACTTTAACATGTAATTCTGCCTTATCACTGGCTTACGGACGGTAACTTATTGCTTTTAAACCTGGATAGTTCGTAGCACACAAAATGTTAAGTAGATACCGCGTCCTTTCATCTTTATCCCGTTGTCCCTTTAAAGAACGTTTGTTGTATACTTAAATCGTAGAGAACAGTAGGAAACGGCACCACAGGGTCACAGCTGGGACCCTTCAAACTTTACAACCTCAAAAGGTACAGCGGAAAATGAATAACTGTCATTTGCAACCTACCAATTTAAGACAGAAAAAAAATGTCATTTCCGTTCATACTTTACCTACTTCCATGAAAGTACCTTAAAAGTTACAGCTTAAAAAATTTTTCTAGATAATTCTACGGCGATGGTAGTTGGTGCTACGGAATACAGACACTAAATTCTTCCGCCTCATTTCACATAGAAATCATAATCATTTCACTGGGCCATTCCAGTTAAAAGTACTTTAACCCTACCGTCAGCGTACAGTAGAACAACCTGTAGCGTTCATTCCTATTTCAGATATGCAAAAGTTCAAGTGATTGTACAAGAAACTTCATCAGGGACTCTAAATTCTTTTTAAATGTTTTATAAAAAAAAGTTATTTACCTTTGTTTAAAATGTGGTTCTATTATTAAAATATTGAAGAAAACTATCGATTTATGTCGCCATTCTTTTAAAAAAAAAAGAAGAAGAAGGAAGAGCTTACTAATTTTCCTATTCTACTTGTAGTGAAATAGAACATCAAGTTTCGCAAGGGGGTGTCCACTTTTTTTTAAATTAAATTTGACCAACCTCCCTTTTGTATCACGAATTGTCACACTTCATCTTACCGCCTCCCATCCCCTCCCCTTATCCCACGTTGATCTTATTTTCGTAAGCATTTATATAAAGAAAAAAAAGTATGATGTCACATTTTCTATTATCCTCTCTCTCTCCTCTTTATCATAGACTCTCATAAGTTTTCTAACCACCCTTCCCCCTCAAACATGGCATCAATTGTGGGCATCCCCCAATGAGAAAATCTTAATGGGCCGGTAGGTTTGTGAAAAAGATGGGAAAATGAGGAATAGGGACAGATCCTTAAAAATGTGCCCACATCAAGATAAATTATCTCGTATCAATGTCCCCAAAGAATCTCCTGATGCAACCAACGGTGAATGTTGGAGTTTTGCATGGCGTAGGGGTAACGCTTTTGATAAATCTTCCTTTCCAACTTTCTTCACTAACTATATAGTCATCAATTACAAAAAACTAAGTTCAGAAGCAGATACGCCCTAACTAAAATTTCTGGTTGGGGCAGGGGATTTTCAATTAACTGTATTACAAATTACAGTTTTAATGAATGATAAAATGAGAGTACGCACACATATCATACATATCCTACATGTAATGAAAAGGAAAGTTAGGCAGCATTAAAAAAACTTTTAATTTTTTTTAAAGGAAAAAGTATATAAATGTTCAATGTTGTCTCCAAAATTAACGAATTATCAGCAAAATTTTTGCCGAATAAAAAATATTTTGGGGAGGTCCTAGTGACCTCCCATCGGAGCGTCCCTGATTAGAAGATAAAAAATTGTCTTTTGTTGTCATATTATACTTGAAATTGTGTTGAATTTCTAGTGGGGGCAAATGCTTGAGAGAACTTAACTTGTAACAAAACAAGTACGGGAGCTCTACTTTCTTCAAGACTTTTTTTCACGCGCAAATAACCTGAATACTCTCAGATCTTATACATATTTTTCTCTATAGTCTATTTTCTGTTACCAAGATAGATTTTCCTTATCTCTTCATAGAAATCCGAGATTTACATTTTGAAGCTTATCGTGCCGTCTATTGATGAAAAATAGACCCATGATCTAAAAATGTTTTTTCTTCAAAAAAAAAAAATTTTTTTGACATGTTACTTTAAAAAATAGCTCCCGAAAATCAACCCAACTTTGCACTATCATATATTGTCAAGAGCGCCCCGATCGGAGGTCACCATGACCTCCCAACACTTTCCGTATTCGGCACATTTTGCTGCCAATTCGGCAATTTGAAGAGAATATTGCAACATTGAGATTATTTATTCTTTTTAGTTTTTAGAATTGTTTTTTTTTTTAAAGATGTTTCCTCACTAAATGTTCACGACATGTGTGCATGCTTGTATTTATCATTCGGTGAAATTGAAACTTTATTCGGCAAAATTGATAATTTTTCCCCTCCCAAAAGTTTTAGTTCTGGGCGCCCCTGTATATATTATTTCTCAAGGGTGTTTTTTTTAGGGGGGTGGGGTATACACCATAATTTTAGTAATAATTCATAGAGCTTCAAAAGTAAGACATCGTTTAAAAAAAAATTTATCACTATCTGAAAAAGAATCAAGTTACTCACAATTTTGCCGTGTTCAAAAAAATACTTTATGAACGGGTTTTTAGGTTCATTCTGTCAAATGCGAATGCTTCGCACGGGTTGGCTGATGTGTATAAATTCCACCAAAATCCATAGAAAATACAAAAACTGATCTTCAATGCAAATTAAGCCCTGCTTAGAGCTTAGAGCGGATCATCATGCGGCTAGAGCACTCTCTGTTTTCCAGAGTTTCCCTCCTCCCATTCACCTGAATCGAGCCATAAAAATTTCTGATTTCCAGTAGCTGACCGTCTCGTTTCTTCTCTCCTCCGAAAAATCTTTCCCGGTGGTCAACTTTTTTTTTTTTTTCCATTATTCTTTTCGAATTTGCACGCGCCGTAAGGCTGGAGAGGCGCACGCGCGCGCCGGCGCCGCCCACCCGACTCTCGAATCACGTGACTTCAGCGAACGCGGGCAGGTGCGCAAACACTTGTTGTCATTGGTGGCGAGAGCGTGCGCGGATGAGGTTGTGTCGAATCTTGAGATTCCTCTCTCTCTGTAGTTAGAGTCTGTGGAAGAGTTTTGTTTTCGCTGTGCGCGGGCTTCTTTTTCGTGAAAATTGTGCTGGTTGGAAAGAATATCGTTTGAAATATTTCGGAGATATTGCCTGGTGTTTTTTTGGAAGAGGACGATATATCTGCTTTCTACTGCCATGAATGTCGAAGGTTGAGGAAAATACTTCAACCGCTTTTGAAGTTTTCATCCTACTCTGCAGGACTTATATTCGAACAAGGTAGGGCCTCATTTTTGCCTCAATTTTATTCTGAAAATGTCTCTGTATATCTATGCGATGTATATTTCAACAGCTTCGTTACAAATCTACGGAAGTTTCAACAATTCTTCCCCAGCACTCCCTCTCCTTGCTGCTGCCCCTAATACTTAAGTTTACCATGTGTTGCCGCATGGCATGAATAGTTCATTCGCTATTCTAAAGCATTGATGGTTTTGAGGTATATTTGAGGTTCTTTTTATACTAAAGTAAAAATACTACTTTACTCATTTTTTCAAATTAAAATATTTATTTAACCTTACATCTGTGTAAGGTTGCCGGTGCACCTCGAAAAGGTAGAAATCACAAGGTAAACGCATCACGTGAATTTTTCAGTAGCTATCACGGCAACTGATTATTTAGTTAATAATCTAACAACTTTTTTTACAAAACCAGTCAAGCGACCAGCTCTTGAGTTCAGAAAAGCATTTTTACCCTTATTTTAAAGTTTTTCGATAACTCTCAGGGAAGCCCCGAACTAAAATTTTTGGGAGGGGGAAATTATTAATTTGCCGAATGAAGTTCCAATTTTACCGAATGATAAAATACAAGCATGCGCATATATCGTAGATGCATAACATTTAGTGAGAAAAAAACATTAGGCACATATTTTAAAAAACAGTTCTAAAAACTAAAACGAGCAAATAATCTCAATGTTGCAATATTTTGGCTTCAAATTACCGAATCCGTCAGCAAAATGTGCGGAATACGGAAATTATTGGGAGGTCACAGTGACCTTCCATCGGTGAGCTCGTGATAATTCTTACAATATTTTAAACTAAAATGTGGACATGTTCATATTTATTTCTGTATGTAATGTTAAATAATCACGATTGGATAAGCTAAGATGACTGTATAAATGTTAACATGAAAATAAAAATGTTGTCGTTCACTTAATTTTTGAGATAAGTGATTCAATTGTCACACGGTTTAATTTGCTCAGCTCTCATACTTCTGTTCAATTTCTATGCGAATTTTCTTATTATCAAAGTAATGCAGCCCACACATTGGGATCCCACACTTTTTAAAAGCAAGTCCTGAGTAGTAGTCGAATTAACTATGTTATGAATATTTATAATAGATACCAAGTCATTCAATTGAGCAGACTTGCCATTAGACAGGGGTGGCCAACCCGAGGCACGCGTGCCACAATGTGGCACGGCAGAGCAGTAAGAGTGGCACGCGAAGACTTTTTGAAAAAATTCCAAAATTGAGGAAAAATATCGATCTCAAAAATATAGATCAAAACTAAAACCCTCAAACTAATAAATATAATGACATGATGATTAAGAGCCAGGAGGCTGGCTTACAAATTTTCTGAACTACAATTAAAAAAAGCTCTCGTTGAAGCTCTCGAGAGTTAAACCCTTATACCCTTAATTTTATATGAATTCTCACGTAAATGGATGGAAGTTAGGCAACCTACAAATGAAAATTTAATAGCAAAATCGAAAACTTTATTTTTTGTGAAAACATTTAAAGGCCAATTTGAAACTTTAATTTCACTTCGAAGTCGTCTTTTTCGATCATTATCAAGAAACTTTTACAGTTTGATATTTCAAGAGCCAAAACTTTTAGTTAAGGCTACAGTGGACAAATAAAATTGATTTTTTTCAACAATTGATTTATATGTCTAAAACTTTGTGTGCTTGTATTATTGTACATTTACGACATCTAAAAGCATAAAAAAACACAAATTAGTGCAAAAACAATGAATACTTTTTTCAAATTTCAAATTTAAATATTTTTTTAACAAAATGTCAAAATGTTCCAGGCGTCACAATTTTTTTTCAAACTTTGAATTTCCACTTAATTTCCAGTCATTAGGCATGATGGCACAAAACAATGCATTATATGCAATGTTTTATAAACTATCACATAAAACATTGCATGTAATGCATTGTTTTATGCAATCATGCCTTGTGATTGGAAATGAAGTGGAAATTCAAAGTTTGAAAAAAAATTGCTACGCCTGAAACATTTTGAAATTTTGTTAAAAAATATTTAAATTTGAAATTTGAAAAAAAAAAATCATTGTTTTTGCACTAATTTGTGTTTTTTATGCTTTTTGAAGTAGTAAATATACAATAATACAAGCACACAAAGTTTTAGACATATAAATCAATAATTGAAAAAATCAATTTTATTTGTCCACTGTAGCCTTAAGTAGGATACGGTCGAAATATGCTCTGCACATATTTTTAAGACTCCAAATTCATTGCAAAAGTGGTTTACTGATAAGCGTCCTTGAGTTTTGCAAGTATTTAGGGAAGGGAATTTCAATCTAATTTTCAAATTTCATTCTGTCAAATATGTAGTGATTTATATCTGTACATTGGAGTTGAGCCAAGTTAGAGTTGATGTGGCAAAAGGTTACAATGGTTTTGTCACATTTATTTCATTAAGCCTGCTGTGCCACACACAAAATAAGAAACAAAATAGTAGCTCATATTTAGGTAAAAGAAATGTGTTTTAACATTGCTGTTTTGATATTTGCAAAATTGCTTATGTTGAATAGAAATTGCACATCTCCCTCCTGCTAACCTACAGTGCAACATATCATGGGTATGTCGCTAGTGTTTTAAGACTGAGTACATACAAATGTTTTAACCGTAGACGCATTAAACGCATATTCATTCAGAGAAACGGGCTGAGAATTTAAATATGATACCAAATTTAGTAATTTTCATTATTTCAACTTTTTCAAAGAAACCAAAGCCTCAATTTTCACTTAAAACCACAAGCACGACATTGTAGGTGGATGCCTATTTTTCGAAACTAGTAGGGGACATTCTACACCCCCCTCCCTCAAACTTGAGTGATCCTTTTTCCTCTTCTAAATGAAGGCCTAGAAATAAATTTCATCTCTCTTAACTGAATTATAGATAATGAATTGGATCAGCATGATCAGTGAATTTTCATGACGTTATGTTCAAGGCAGTTTTGACAACTACATGAGTTATACATGAGTTATACCCTTATTTGTCAAACTTCTTCTCCTGTCGTTTCCGTCCAGTCATGTGGTTCATATCGTGTCCGATTTACCAATTAGAAATATGAATCTGACTAACAAAGTCGAAAACTATAGCGAAGTCAATTCAGAGCGTACGAACGAGAATTATAGGCTGCTTGTCTTCTTATCGCTATCTATCCTAGCGAAAATTCAAATTAAGTGCATTATTTAAACAATTTCAAGATTTCAAGCTAATTGTTAAAATGACAAAATTATTTAGCAATATCCAGAGATGAAAATAAGATTTTTCTAGACAACTAGTAAAAAATATTTTTCGTCAAATGATGAACCAGCGGATGGCATTTGAACGTTCCTTTAACTTGCCATCTAATGAGAGTGAAAATTTAATTTGTTTGGCAAAAACCTAAATTTAATTTTAAGTATTTTAATGACTAGTACAACTAGCCTTTGAAATAGGATACTAGTATATACAAAACCATTAACACTCGCTCATACATTTAAATTATATCTCCAAAAAAAAAAAAGATAACGTTGAATGTTAAGAAAAATCTTTAAAAGCTAAAAACTAGCAATAACATAGTCATACACGAAAAAATAAAAGCGCTAATATTAGCACAAACCTTAAAATTAAAAAAAAGTCCGTTAGTTTTTGTTTTTTCATTTAAAAACGCTGCTTTTTAATTAGTGATTGAAGTTTTTCAATAATATCTTGTCACAAAACAATGAAGCATCCTTCGCCTTTAAATGTTTAAAAAGTCCGTCAAAATAAGTGAGTGCTGATTTTAAAATTGCAAGATGGGCTAAATTAAAATGAGTGCATATTTCTACGTTTAGTAAATCATGACCGTCAAAAAAAAAAGACTTTTTAAGATATTTGCTATTTTGCCGAACTCTTTCGATGCAGGTTACCTAAACTGTGCATGAAATTTAAGTAAAATTTATAGGGAACGGGTTTTCATTCTTCATAATGTTTTTATTTTTGCGAACTATTCTGCTTTTGAACTTAAAACGAAACATTAACGAGGATGACCTTGGGTTTCTGTACTCCTTAGCGTAGTTCTTAAGGGGTTACAGTACCTCAAAAATGACCAAAAGACCAAAAAAAATTTTATTGCTTATTTCAAAAGTAAAAGTTATTTAAAACACTCAGAAAAAAATAGCATTGCTCTAGCTAAATTATTTAAAAGGTTATGAGTGCCTTTAGGGCATGCATCCTATGTGTTCTAATGAAAAAGCCAAACTTTAAAGTGCTTTTTCTCGGTGATCAGTTTTTAGTGTTTCTACGTTACTGGAAATGCTAAGGAATTTTTTCTATTAAAGATATAACTTTAAAGCAATATTTTTTGCACTCAGGATATAATATTTAACAAAACTGTGCATTGAATAAGCGTTTTATAAATTACAAAAATTTTTAGAGTTTGTTAAACCTCGAAGAACAAAATTTTCTAAGATTTTTTTACATAAAAGGTCACAAAATATTTTCTAATCAAAATATAAAAAAATGAATGCACAGATTTGTTGAGGTACTCCTTGTGATCATTTCGCAAAAAGAAATTTTGAAATTAGTGCAGAAACAAAAAAGCCTTAGGGTTTTTAGAAAATTGAAAATAAATTATTGATTGTTAAACAAGTGCAGAAACAAATATTTCAAAGAATTAACTTTTTCACTCAAATTAAAGAAATTTGTTAGAAAGGTACTGTAACCCCTTAAGCTGTTATTAGACGCTTGTTAGTAGAAGAAAGTGGGCCGTTTAGATGGCACACGCTCGTTAGTTCAGAGTTGCATATGCGAAACAGGATTTTTTAAAATATATGAGAAGCTCATAGGGAACGTCCATCAAAAAGATAGTCAAAACAGAATCATTAGACAAAACGTTGAACAAGTATTTTATTCTTCTTGTCTCGTCCTCCATCAAAATTGATGACACTTTTTGGAACTAGAAGAAGATTTAGTCGTTAAAATGGAAAAAGATCCTCGGTACACGATTCCCTCATTTATTTTCAGGCCGATCTGGTGGCTATTTGCATTCTAAAAAGGGTCTTGCAACCATGCCGCGTGCCTTCTCTTTTACCTCACGACTCTTTCATTTATTTCAGTAAAAAAAAAACCCGCGCTTTCCTCAAAACGTCCACCAAAACGAGTCTATTTTCTTCCCCGACAAGTCCACTGACCCATAAAGTGGATTATGACATGAATTTTTCTAAAAGAGGTGCATTAGTCATCCGGGGAGTTATTTGCTGGTATGAAATTTTAAGTGGTGGATGTCTTCTGTTCTGTTCTGTTGTGTGTGGGGGGGGGGGGGATGCTAGCTTTTTGCGGTGATCCTCGAAACCAAGAAAAGCAACTGAAGTTTTTCTTAGGATTTTCATTTTCCCCACAGACTTTAATACTTGTAATCGTGAAGGGGTTCAAAGAATTTGGCTATTAACATGGAATTGACTCGATTTTAGATTATTCCCCTCTTCAAGCAGAAGCAATCCGACGGGAGGTCACTGTGACCTCCCAATAATTTTCGTACTCGGCACATTTTGCTGACGATTCGGCAATTTGAAGACTTGTTGCAGCATTGAGATCATTTGTTCTTTTTAGTTTTTAGAATTGTTTTTAAAAGATGACTTCTGTTTTTTCTCACTAAATGCTATGCATGTGCGACATGTGTGCATGCTTGTATTTTATCATTCGGTAAAATTGGAACTTTGTTCGGCAAATTGATAACTTTCCTCCTCCCAAAATTTTAGTTCGAGGCGCTGGGCACCCCTGTCTCCAAGGTAACAATTACCAATTTTTAAAAAAGTTGAAAATGTTGACTTGTAAAACTCACACCGGCTGCTCAATCTTATATAAGTTTACGAAAGCGATTTAGGAAAAAGAAATTACTTTTAGCGATGCACGGAACCTTAAAATTTTAATGTCATAATCGGGAAACAACTATCATTCTACATGTAATTAAAAGAAAACGAACAGATTGCCGTGATAATTTGACAATATTGTGAGGAGGAGCTGACAATTAACCGAAGCTAAATCTATTGCATTCCTTTGTAATATGGATATTACCAAAATATCTAGATTTATATGTAGTTTTAGAGGTTTATCAAAAGTACAACTGCCGAAGGACGCCATCGTTGACTGATTTTCTAAAACTAATCTGCGGTCAAATTTCGTACGAAAGGATTTTTACTTATTTTTTTACACTCTACGTCATATTTGTATTTTTACGCTTTTTATATTGCTTCAGTTACTAATACAAAGGATAAACTTCACGTAATCGAAAATGTTTAAGTTACATCAGTGTTTCCCACCGACAACGAGGAGCGCAGGCCCTTCTAGAAGGCCTTTTCTCTTTCAGTAAATAATCTTAAGAAGTTATTAATTGTTTTGACTTTCAGTGCCTCATTTTTTATTACATTACAGTACTTTTTTTCACTTATTTCGCACCTTTTTTAGCTTTATTTGTTTTAAAGCTATTTTTACCAAATCAATGATCGCTTATTATTCCACGTAAAATACAGTCATGTTTTGAGTAATACTCTATTACTACTCTAATGCTTTTTTTTACATCTGAGTGGAGACTAGCTGACATATAGAAAAGTTCTGGCAGTTCCACTATTGCCAAACAATTATGTCGCCTTCATCATTGTTTGAAAATGTCATTGTGAGGATTTTTTTAAAAAAATTTAGTGATCTTGCATTTTTCTCTTCGAATGGTATGAAAATACGAAGTAACTGGTTTCAACTAGTTTTACTTGCTATGTGTAAGGTTAATAAAAACATTTAGTTATGAATTTCACCTTAAGCAATTTATATTTTTCTTTCTTCCAACTGTTTTAGAAAAAAAATATGTAAATTTACGCCTATGTGTATATTTTACATGCATTCAGTGCAAATTTATTTGCTTTTTTATTATTTTTCTTTTTTAATCATTTTTCATTTTAAATAAGTCAGATTGCTTTTTGAAGATTCAGAACTCACATGTGTCCTACATGCCACAGATTAAGTATTGTTGGTGTATAACTTCGTAACCCTCTAAACAGAATTTATATAGTGCATCAATCTTAAAATTACATGAATGGGGTGTTGCCAACTATCCCATAATCTAGAGGGTAAAAGAAAACGAGATTTCATCAGTGAACAAAGTCACGAAATCAAAATTTTCACACCAAGTTACTCTCAAAAGGGTAGGAAGTTTTGGACGTAATGCCAAAAAAAAAAGGTATTTCATCTAAATTAAATAGTGTAAGATCCGACTTAGTTTGATATGCATTCATCATTTCTCTAAAGTTATATAGAAAATATTGTATGAAACTATTCCAAATAACAATGAATTGGGTTTTCTAAGCCAAAGTGGTTCAAACCAAAGTGATAAGGTTATCAGATCTGCTTTTTAGTAATTGAACAATTCTGCAGATTTTCTGCAGGTATTTTCAAATTAAAGAATAAAGTTTTGCAGAAACCTGTAAAATTTCTACAGATTTCTTGCAGAAGTTTGTAAAGCGCAATATTTTTCTTGCGACGATGTCTAATTTTGAGTCAATTGAGCAACATTTGCGTTAAATTTAGATCTACTTCTAAATTAAAACATCACCAAAAAATCTGCAGAAATACTTAATTATTAAAAAATGTAACTCATGACAGCCCAATGATTTGACCACATTTGCTTAGACAACCCATTACCATCGTGTTTGTAATATTTTGTTCCACTTTTTAATATATAATATGATGAGGGTAGGTCAAACTCTCAGTTGATTCTCAAACTAAAAGGGAAGCATCAAGTATCTAAAATTGCGATATTAAAATTTTCCCTTTACCCAACCCTTCAATAGTATTTTAAAATGTTCTCGAATTCTTTCTTGATCAATCCGTTTCGGGAATATCGAGTCAATCTGCGAGCATTCTAAATCATTAATCCACCGAATAATGATGAAATCGGATCAAAAACCAACCGGCACTCATTATCCATGTTGTAAAAATACTTTCTCTTGCCAATTCTGTGATGGAAGTCCAGTGACCCACAAAAAAAGGCATTCTTTCTCATTTATTTTGGGCGAAACCAGCTCTCGACTGTCTATCGATTTCAAACCTGCTATTCGATCTCCCACCGAATATAACCCCATTCTCGCAGTCCGACAGACCCATTGACTTGTCAAACTACATTTACACGCAGCTTCCTCCCCCCTCTCTCGGTTTTTTTTTACAGCCTTTGGTCAAACGAGCTCTACCTCGGTATTCATTTATCCTCGCATATTTGTTGGCTCGCAAGTGGCAACGATCTGTCAAATAGCGTGCTGAAGCTATGATTCAAATAAATGAGTATTCTGCCCCATCTATTCCGAGATGAATCACAAAGGAATATTAATGAATAAAAAATATAAACATGACTCTCGTTCGGAGTAACTTAGCCATGGGTTGACTATATTATGCACCAATAACTATTTTTTATTTTAAAAGAACCCATAGAAAGACCCAAAGCTGCTGCACTTTGTGACAAGATTTTAAGAAATGAATTTCTACTTTATTCTTACGAAATAAGGTGGCAACACTAGACACAGCTATTTCCGAGAAATTAGAACTGTCGGATAAAAATCAGAAATTTTGGAGAATAAAGTTTTTTTTTTTCAGTTTTTCTGAAGGGTTTTATTTTAAATCGGAAAAACTTGAAAGTCTTAATGTTTCTGGCAAAAGATAATGAATTCGGAAACTTACAATAATTACATCCCAATTCTTTTTTGTTTAAAAAGTTTGTTCAGTATCCCTTGTGAAAACACTGATAATGCAAGCTGCAAGATTATTTAATTTCCCTAAGACCAAAGAAATATTTGCTGCTTTCTCACTAAAACTGTTTTGTATGCACAGGATAGTACATCAACGTTATTAATGAAATTAAAATTTTATTGTATCTTTAGTAAATGGGATTATATAATGTGTATACACACATCGCTCACTCCTTTCAAAAACGTCATGTCTCAAAAATTAGCGATTTTGAGTTCTGCCTATTCTTGAATAGCAATGAATGAGTAGCATATCTCTGCAAAACCTGCATTTCTATAACTTAATAGTTAGTTCTTCGCCGTCAGAGAGCAGAAGTGGCAATTTTGAACTTTCAAATATTTTCGCGATGTTCTTTTCAAGAATGTAACATCTGTTGTAATGAAAATACAGTTCGTTGAGAAGATAGTTCTGCTACATGGAAAATTTTCCTTCGTCGTCCCTGAGCCCCTGATGAAGCTTTAGTCAACCAGCTAATAAAAATGTATTGCAATTTTTGTGTTAATGTCAATCTTTTACATTCACATTTCGGAGAAATTAATCGGTTTTAATTGAAATATTTAGTTTATTCGGCTTTATGCTTGCCTATTAACTGAACCTTGCTTACCTTGCGTATTAACTGAAGGGCTTATTGAATGAAGATACATATTAAGCGGAAAGTAGAGAAGGCAAACAGCTGTTAAGTTTTTCTATTCCTAGTAGCTAGTCTCTTTCAATTTGACTCTTTGTTTCTCCCAATTGCGATTGGTCTTGTTAAGTTTCTTGAAGTAGGTTCATTTGAAGGATTAAGAAACATTTCATGCTTCAAGGAGGTAATGTCCATAAACAAAAACCTCTAGTTCTCCCTCAAAAGTGGAATGGCAGTTTTTATTCACTAAGTTCTTAAAATACTTTTGTTGCTTGTTTCTTTTTTCCTTGAAGTTACTTTTATTGATTAAATCATGAGAGTGGAGAACCTCAAACAAACTGACGACCAAGAATAGACTTAAGTCGTGGACGTTGGGCACTTGGGCACAGGTTCATTCAGTGAAGAATTTACAATGTCGCAATTCTGAGGGCCTCCGGGACATAAAGAGTCGGAAAAGTTCCAAAACTGCACATGAAAAATGTTTTGTTAAACAAAAAGGTCTCTAAAAATGCATCTCAATGAGTCTCTAAATGCAAATCCGTACAAGATCTAGGGCACAAAAATTTCTGGAATACCAAATTTGTAGCAAAAAATTCAGATAATTTTACATTGCATACCCGAGAACAATACCAAGATGTAAATACTAAATCTAGAAAACATTTCTGATGAAAATTTCAATTTGTCATAAATTTCAAAGTTACTCTGGCTCTAGGTTTGACACTATTAATCCATTTAAAAGTTCAGATACTTTTAATATTTTGAAACCGGGCGAAATCTGATAGCTTTTATATTATACTGAATACTTATCAGGTATATTACTTTCTTTTTTCTTTTAATAAAATGTGTGTATTACTCGTATTTATGAAAAATAAATGATAATGTATATTATAATATATAACATCACTGGACATATAACACGTCGTTCTACTAACTGCCTTTGAGCACTTAAATTGTTGCATTGCACTATCTCAATATAATGGTTTTGTTTAAAAGTACTGGAGAGCTTAGGAAGTAATGGCCTAAGCACTAATGTTCGGCTTTCACAATCATCAGGCATATAAGACATCGACAAATTTACCTTGGTTGCGTAATATCTTAAGAGTGTGTAACAAGGAAAGGGGAGGCATGATTCTGACTGTGGCATTGAATTTTTAAGGGGTGTTTTTAGGGATGCTCTTTTTTGGGCAAGGCTCTCGCTCTTGGGCGTCTTCGTGATATTTGGGGTCAGTGCTCCTTTGCTTTTGGATTAGCGGTGAGGGCTTGCCTATACGGAATTATAAACACATTTTATTGCTTTACTGTACAGTGTAACTGAACGGAACACAAATAAAGCTCATGCGCATTGTCCTCAATAATCATAGTCGAGCCTTAACATGGGGAAATATAATTTTGAGGGAGACCAGAGCTCATCTTGGTCAGGCTAGTGAAGAGGAAGAAGATTCAATTATAAGAGCAAAAATAAGGGGCCTGATGTTTATTTTTTAAATCCGTTTTTAGCATTAAGCTTTTAGACAGCTGAAGTCGAGAATTCTAGATTTACATTTTTTCAAACATTCCTTTCAGTTCCAATGACTTCGTGGTCTCGAGTCAAACCATGTTTTCTTTCTCTTCAGCAATGAGCAATTTCGAGTTTGGTAAATAAACCTTCGTGCCTCTCTTAAAACAGCTTCTGCCGCTTCGAGTAAAAAAACGTTTAAGAGTTCTTTCTCTGCGAAAGAAGGAATTCCACTCTCTCCTTCATTTATTCGCGTTGAATGACTTTGCCATTCGCTTGAACAAATGCACTTTTGATGCCAGAAATGCAACGAGAAAGTGTCGTACGCCGGAGAAACCGAACCTGTTTTCCAAGAATGCAAAGAATGAAATATGTAATGAACTTTTTTTTTCTTTCCTCTCTCTCTTTCTGAAGCTTTTAGAAACGTAAGTTCTTTATCGAGTTCCATTTTTGGAAAGCTCACACGCCTAAAAATATTTTATTTTTATTACCCCTTTTTGCCCGTAGGGTTCAGATTAGCATTTCTAAATGAGCCAGAGGGATTCCAATTGCTATCTTCTTTGAGTATGAATCTCTATATTGTGCTAATTCCTAATAGGATAACTTAAGCATGCGTTCCGAAATTCATTCCATATGCGTATGAAATATTCGTGGGGGAAAAAAGAAACATTAAATGTACGTGTGACAAAAATAAGTAGAAATATTTAAAAATCGCTTTGCTATTATGAACTCGAATTTTCTACCTGGTGTTAGTGACTTGGAACTCTAGAATTTAAAGTTGTTTTAGATTTGCAAATGCGAATTAGACTGACAAAAATTGCAGAATCTTAGGAGCCAAGGAAAAAATGGCGCAGGCAAATTATTTCTGGGAGTTAATTAGAATTTTCAGTGTAGCATTGTTTCTGAAAGATTATATATTGCTCTGGAAGAATAAGTGGCTTAGATTGTTTTAGTTGTCCGGGCGACATGGAGTCCGGGTTTTTCGAAATCTACCTGTAATGATCTTTAAAAAGTTAACGTGTTTTGCGCATGTATGTATATGCATTCACCATCGGCGGCAAACTTGTCGAATTTCAAAAGTGTCTGCATGTTTTGGAAAGTAACTGAAATGTATCTCCGTGTTTATTCCCAAGTGTATGAGTAGTTTCTATCACACCGCACATATGCGCTGTGAGAGGCTTCTTGCTTGTAAGTGCGTAATAAGTTTATTTTTTTATATGTCCTACGAACAATTTTTAGCATCTGACTACTCAATTTTGTTCTGCTACATCCCTTCAGAATATACATTTTTTAAAAACACGCATTTTCCTATAACTAATGTAAACCGTGAAAAGTAAGATTGTAGGAAGAATTTTCGGACGTAAAACTTTGGTGGCATTTAAGTATTGAATGCAGTATTATTCTCGGATCATTTTGGAGAATTCTTTGGAAAGTTTTCCACACCATCTTACGGACTGTAAATGAGAAATAACCTTACTTTTTTTCTTTAAATATTTCCACTTGTAAGTATGACGTAAAGTTTTTACTTCAGTAACCCCTCGATACACATCAGCATTTGTCGGGAAACGGAAAAGCGACATATAACCGATGGCGTAAAAATAATCTGTTAACGTAAAAATTAATCCCATATGCATCTACAAAACCATTAGTTTATTATTTTACTGAGACTGTTTTCCTACTGAAAACAAAAGAAAATTAGTCTGCCAATTTCGTTTGTAAAATAAAAATTTAAAAATATTCCTGTTTTTAGGATGAATGCGAACGGAAAGTTGCAGCTTAAACTACAACGAATTAATGGTTTGGAAACCAATTCAGTTTTGCTTATTGATTAAACTATAATTTTTGATAAATGAAACTTTTCCCCCTGCAATGTTAAATGAAAGGCAATATTTTAATTACATATTTTTTTAATAATTTTTCGGGAGACAAAGGAAAAGAGCGATGTATCCGAATGAGCGATGTAACTAGAGAATACATTCTTTCAATCAATGACTTTGAACTTGGTTTCCTCCAGTGGGTTGAAATTTTTAAACCATTCCTGGCCTTCAGATGTTTTAAGTTCTTACTTAGCGAAAAAATATCTTTTGAGCTATTGTCAACAAAATTAGAACAAGCTGCCGCACAAAAATAGCATAAAATATCCGAATTTGCATCTAGTCAACATTGAAAAATGACTTTGTTCAACGTGGAATGTCTTAACTAAAGCAAAGCAGCTTCCGAGAGGAAAAAAAATAATCATCCATCACTCTTAAGATCGATTTCCTGCTTTCAAAAGACATTTTTCGCACAACATTAAACATCGTCGCAGAAAATAAAAACCTCCAGTAAGCCAGTGAGAGAGCGTCACCTGACTGCAGTCCCGCTCTGATGAATCTTGGAGAGCAAGCAGGCTGGGATGGCGATTTTCCGTCCACTGGATGTGCCTGGAATAATGGAAGATGTTACCTGCTTGGTGTTGCGTGCCTCCAGCCCGAGGCAGTTGAATGAGTGAATTGCAATCGACTCGCTCATCATTTCTTGTCGAGAATCGAACGTAGTTGAGATTAAGTGGCGCATACACCACCTTCGATGGTGACAATTCTTCAACCACTTGCTCGGACTGTTTTTCTTTGTTTCGGTGGGCGAAGGGTGAATCACATTTTGCGAAAGTTATTTTATGTTGCGGGTGAACAAAATGTTTTATTAGTAATATGTGCAAACCACCAATATGTATAACATTGTATGTAACCGCTTTTTTTTTTCGCTGAATGTCTTTGTTACTCAGTCAATATCCCAACATAGCTCTGATTTTTGCTGTCATCCAACGTGTTTAATTTAAAAATATTCTGTAGGAATAAGAATCTTTCATTTACTTATATTTGCTACCTATGTACTGCCAAGTGCCAATGAACTATTTTGTTTGCTTTTTCTCATGACAAACAAAGAGGACAAAAACAGATTTTTAGCTTGATATTTTCCAACAATGTTTTCACCTGTATGTGAATCAGTTATATCTGGTACTCCCTAAGACCGCAGATAGTTTATTGCAGTATTTTTCATTAGCTAGCTTGTTTGTATTTACGCGTAGCTCTTTTCATGAGTGTTGCACTCGGATAAGAAACAATTTCAGCCTGCCAATTAGTTTAAAGATTTTCAACCGGTGGTACGCAACAATCTGTAAATCTGCAGAATTTTAAAGGCTATTCTACTGGTCTTGTCAAATGTACCATTACAATCAAAATGGTCATCTTAAAATAGGTCTAGGGTTGATACATTGGTACTAATACCATGGTGATGCAGTAAATTAGTCTCCGATCTTTTTCTAACAAGTTTTAATAACATAAAACGAAAATTTCTTAATAGCCACTAAAATACCAATTCTAACGCGACTGGTAACAATTGCAGATTCTTGCTTGAATTTAAAAATTACGGAATATGGCATTCCCCCCCCCTCCTTTCCCTTTTGGGCCAATTAAAATCTCTGCAAGCACAACAGTGCAATACCGCAGCAAATTCTATTCTAACTCAACAGATATTACCGAAAAAAATTAATCCCCATGCTTACATTCTCTCAAAAAGGATTCCTCGCACTAAGTTGGCAAGTGAGCAGAGTTAGCCACGCACTCCATATTTCGCAGTGAAGAGTTCCTGAACGGGTGTTCATTGAATAGCGCTACGGGAGAATCCATTTACATGCAATGGGACCTTCTAAAACAATAGGACCCGGCTGAATCATGCGACCCTTTGTTACGCTCGATCTCTTCCTGCTGGATTCAATTCCCGCTGTGGCGTGGTACACAGATCACTGGGTCATTGTATATTTTGATGGTTTGGGTCTTTTTTACCGAGCACAGATTGATTTGGGTATCTGTTGTAGTTGTTTGTCCTTGACATCTCCGTTTTAGCCTTTGTACCGAGGCCTACCATGTGGAGAAAACTGTTTCCACAAACAGAAAGGCTCCGCATCAGTGACTAAATTACAATAAATGTTACGACCCCCCAGTGGTGGGCTGCATTCGAGATAAAATATAAAATTTACTTTTGAATAATTCAGTCTCGTTGCAATAACAGAATGAGCCACACATTTGAGTTAATAGTGGTTTGAGGACAGTGGCCATGACCTTTATTTGCCCTCCCTTCAATTCTCGTTCATACTATGTAGTGAAATAAAATATTTCGTACTTACGTATTACCGTAACCAGGTCAAATTTGTCGATATCTTATGAAACGACAATCAACTATTAATAACTAGCAATAATATAAGCAAAAGCAATACATATGGGAAAGATACATCATTTGCACTTAAAGCTGCCGCTCTGGTTTTTGAGGATTATACCAACTTTGCGTCTCGCCTCCCTTGCATATGCTTGATGAAAAGTGAAAATTTTGTATTTCCCACTGATATTTTTATTCTTTTTAATTTGCTGGAAAATGTGCGCAGCTTGTGAAATGAACACGCTGCCAATCTGAGTACTGCATAAATGTACTGACAGTTTTCAGCCAATGATTCTCAACCAGTGGGCCACAATGATCCGTGGGAAATTTTTATGTGATCCATGAAGATCTCATTTCACATAATATAATTGCAGTGAAAACATTATTTGTATCGTATGTGGTCCGCTTTAGGATTTGGAAGGATGTAGGAAAAAGGTTGTGGACCACTATTTTAAACGATGAAATATCGGAATAAGGTTTTTAAAATGTCATGTGCAGTGGATATCGCTTGATGAGCAACTTTTGCTACATCTGCATTCAACACGGTAATCTCGGGATATGCAGATATAAAGTTGAACATTGTATTATATACTAACGTTTGACTACGTCTTATATCGCTTATGATTAGTATTAATGCCATTGTCAACTGAAAAGTAAAAAAATGCGTTTCTTAGTCCACTACATTGCGCCAAAGTCTTTAAATAATGCATGGTGTTTTAAAACTTTTTGGAAGGACATTTTTTTTAAAGCAGAATTTTATGAAATCTAGTTTTCAAGAAAAAAATCATAACTTCATAACAGTGAAACCGCTCTCAGAGAACAATCTTCAAACAGTCTAATGAAACTTCGTTCAGAAAATTTTTGTATTTCTTTCCTTACTGAAGATGTCTTTAACGAAGAAAGGATCTTTCTTCAGTTTGTGGAAAATAGTTGCGCGGGCATTCTGCCGGAAACGGAGGCCATTTCCTGGGAATCAAAATTTCACGGATATTAAGCAGGCGGCACGCGGAAAAAGAAAAATGAAGACTACACATTCATTTTTTTCCCTTGTTTTTCCTCTCCGAAATTGTTGTACACACAGCATCGGGAATCTCTTCAATGTCGCGTTTTATGGCGTATTGTTTGTAGACGGGCGCGTCCAATCCGATTACCAGGCGGGAAGTTTTCGGATGATTGTTTGTTTTCCGAAAATGGCAACTTTGCAGAAGTGCACTGTCGAACTGGCAGTCTGGTTTGTGACAGGATAACTGCGTGATGTAAGCTGCGGATTGGGTGGAGTTCTGGATGTTTAAAACTTCCGGAAGCAACTTCTGGAGTGATTTAGTAAAGTCGCTCGAAATACCTCTGGAGGAAGATAATTGTTTTGTTTTGACCTTAAATGCGATCATGTATAAAATCCCTTTAAAAAGATCTAGTTAACTTTTTATTTATTCCTCATGGATGAACTTTTGTTTTTTTCTTTCAAATTTTGCAATCCTATTTGTTACCTTTTTCACATCAGCTGTCGTGCTGGATAATACTTGAAGTAGTAGATCTATTCAATACATGTGCATACGTGATCTTATAAAATGTAAAAATAATTTTTTTTCTCTTGCCTGTTACTTGGTGTAGCTTAAAACTCTGGGGAGGGGGGGGGGAGAATATTTATGCTAAAAAGTTTTTCATGAGGGAGAGTTCATAATATGAACCTTTGTTATCTGTATACAACTCGTGCTTTCAAACCAAAAAGCTTTTCTCTTCTATCATCGCTTAATGTGTTACATCATTCGCTGAAGTAAAAAAGCTCACCACACAAAAATAGCGTAAATTAAAAGAGTTGAAACGTAATTAATATACGGAATTGGCAAACATCACAAAAGCAATAAAACAAATTTTGCACACCAGGGGAATTAACACGAAAAACGGAATCAGCCGGCAGTGCTTTGAACTGCTCTCTTGCCCTGCATCTAGTACATCTCGTAACAACGAGACAAATATTCTCTAATTTTAGCATTCATTTGGGAATTGTCCTTGATTATCACATTTTCGGAAATGAATGGATTTTGAATCTGAGCTACTTTTAAAAAAAAAATCAATTATGTGGAGATAACGAATTGAGCTAACAGCAAAATAGTTTTTTATTCTCCTGGTACAGAATTGAGCACAAAGGCATAACAGATTATATTCCACTGTAGAAAATCAAAGAGATATCGCTATCTTAATTTTAAGAATTTGCTCCTGTGAACAAAAATCTGAAATTCGATAATTCCAATTTTACCAAAACCCTAATCACCCCCTATGTGACCTCATATTCTCATGTGTAAATACTTGAACGAACCTAAAACTATGCTTAAAACTATGAAATTTTGGACGCGCGTTCTTTTAAGGAAAAAAAGTTTCCACTCAACAAATTCAATTCAATGGGATTAGGAATCAGGATATGCTCCCTTTCATTCGAAATAAAAGTTGTAGGTGACTTAGTTGTTACCTTTTAATTGAAAAGTCTTGCTCTTAAATGAATTAGGCGTTTTGTGTTTTGATTTCTAAAGACTGGGGGATTTTATTGAAGCCACCTGAAACGTGTAGAAAATGCTAAAACATAAACACTTAAGAAAAAAAAGGTGGATTATTCCTCATCAATAAAGGTAACTAGTGTCCAATTTCTATTATAAAGGCAACAACCACTTGCCGCCTCAGATATTCTGGGATCCTATTCAGAGTTATTTTTCTAGCCTTAATACCATTTTGTTCCTTTAACTTGTTTTATAGATCTTATTTACATTACTTTTAATTATGTTTGTCGTAGAATAAAGAATTCCTTTCACAAAACCTCCGATGTTGAATTGAAAACAAAATATAGTACCAAATGTATTTGGTATTAGGAATCAGGATATGCTCCCTTTCATTCGAAATAAAAGTTGTAGGTGACTTAGTTGTTACCTTTTAATTGAAAAGTCTTGCTCTTAAATGAATTAGGCGTTTTGTGTTTTGATTTCTAAAGACTAAGGGATTTTATTGAAGCCACCTGAAACGTGTAGAAAATGCTAAAACATACACTTAAGAAAAAAAAGGTGGATTATTCCTCATCAATAAAGGTAACTAGTGTCCAATTTCTATTATAAAGGCAATAACCACTTGCCGCCTCAGATATTCTGGGATCCTATTCAGAGTTATTTTTCTAGCCTTAATACCATTTTGTTCCTTTAACTTGTTTTATAGATCTTATTTACATTACTTTTAATTATGTTTGTCGTAGAATAAAGAATTCCTTTCACAAAACCTCCGATGTTGAATTGAAAACAAAATATAGTACCAAATGTATTTGGTATTAGGAATCAGGATATGCTCCCTTTCATTCGAAATAAAAGTTGTAGGTGACTTAGTTGTTACCTTTTAATTGAAAAGTCTTGCTCTTAAATGAATTAGGCGTTTTGTGTTTTGATTTCTAAAGACTAAGGGATTTTATTGAAGCCACCTGAAACGTGTAGAAAATGCTAAAACATACACTTAAGAAAAAAAAGGTGGATTATTCCTCATCAATAAAGGTAACTAGTGTCCAATTTCTATTATAAAGGCAATAACCACTTGCCGCCTCAGATATTCTGGGATCCTATTCAGAGTTATTTTTCTAGCCTTAATACCATTTTGTTCCTTTAACTTGTTTTATAGATCTTATTTACATTACTTTTAATTATGTTTGTCGTAGAATAAAGAATTCCTTTCACAAAACCTCCGATGTTGAATCGAAAACAAAATATAGTACCAAATGTATTTCTTCGAAATAAAAATCAATGTAACAGGTTTAGTAACAAAAGCCATAATTCTTCAAATGAGGCTTCAAGACAGCCCGTGGGCCCATTTAGGGACTGCATAGGTGGGATGGGACTTTCATGAAGTTAGCCCTCTCTCTTCGGCTCTTAAACCTGTCATAAAAACGAAACTCGTTCTCATCCCCTACCCTCCTCGAATGTACCACGTAAATGATCTCCGTCCCCCGCAATTTCGAACATCGTTTCAATAGGTCATCAGGCTCGGCAAGGAAGGAAAGGAAGCAGTCCATTTCGGAAGATATACGATTTGGCGTATTTAAGCTATGCAACATAACTCAATTAAAATCGTTCCTGTTGAAAGTTTTAGTGCGATGTCTGATCTGCGGATGAGGAATGATTCCATAAAGAATAAAGGGGGGACGTTGGGTGATTCGGCATCCCTTGTAGCCTCTTTCCACTAAATCGGAAGTGTCTTCAAAGTTTCTCCCAAACTCGAAACGAATTCTTCGGTTGTCCTTGGCTGTGTAGGATTTGTGTGAAAAGTGATGGGTGCGGTGTAAAATTATAAGTGTGGAAAATATGTTCTTGACCTTTCTGTCAGCTAACAAATAATGAGTTCTTTCGGATATTTTACACGGAAAGACAGTCTTATAAATCCAGATATGAAATCTGTATCTAAACATTCTGTGCGTTTTTATTTTTTTGCGAACAAATATTAATTTTTCAGTAATACCTGTAGATTTGACCACCTTTGTAAGTTGACCTCTTTTCTCAGACACAGAATAAGTTCTGTGTGGAGAATCTAATGAATTTGTGTTTGAAAAGTAAAATAGGAGTAATCAACGTTTTGTGCGAAAAAAACGTTGATTATTCCTATTTTATTGTTATATTTTAATATAGATCAACCTCAATAAGTGAGAACTAAAGTACAGCAGTGGAGGGTGCCTTTGTTCTTGGAGGGATGGAAATACCTGAAGCAATAAGGCTTCGGAAGAAATGAAATTGTTTTAGTTGCTCTTAAAACAAAATTGAGAAAAAAATTTTTTGAAAAAAATAAAACCTATTCCACTGTTTGGAATATTTTTCTCCATCATATTAAAAAATGGCAGCATTAGGTTTTCGTAAGCACAAAAGTTATTAGTGTTATTACCGCATGAAAGATACGTGGTCAAAAGGTACTCCATTTTCGTGCGCAAAAAGTACTTGAGCGAGAGATATGCAAAGATTCTTAAATTATCGCAGACATGGTCTCTATTCTTTTCATGTTGAACTGCATCTAAAGAGCCGTATCAGTAGAAAGAGTGGAATCACTTTCTGCACTATGTATCCGTTAGAATGTGAAACCATTTCTTATTCAATAGTTTCCGTTCAACGAAACAAAAGTTTTTGAAAAGAAATGCGTTGAATTATTATTTATTATTTTGATTTTAAGCAATAGCAGGAACCAAGATAGCTCTTCGGGCAAAAAAATTTTATTTCGGTATTATATTACAATGCATGACTCTAGCAGTAGTAAGAAATAAAGCTACATTTGCTCTGAAAATAAATCTACGTAAACAACGTTAATGAAAGGGTTGCTGTGCTTTTTTTTTAATCTTTTTATAATGTCATTATGCGGAGGGAAATTTTAAGGCGAGGGATTCTTTTTGAATAAACGCTTTCATACAAAAAGTTTTCTAAGGTTTGAGTTAATTATTTTTCTAGACGATAGACAAATTATACACCACTGGAGAGATCGCAATAGTTGCAGTTGGGGAAATGAACAATTCTTTAATTGAAGGGAGATGGAAATTTTTTTCTTGACTTTAACTCCCAATGCAATTTGAGTGACTCGGGCAATGGGCATTGTATCTGATGTACTGGTGAAAGTTACGCGCTTTATCCAGACCCCGACGTTCAATAGGGGCAAGGGGGGAGAGATCATTTCTCAAGCTATGTAGCTTTCTTTTAATTACCCACAAAATTTCATCGAAGGAACAGATATTACTGATTTTTTTTAACCGGTAGAGGGTCACACCCCATGAATTTCTCGTTTTGTTGTTTTTGCATTGAAAAGCTAAAAATTTGTCAGTAAAACTCAAATTTTCGTAGTTTCTTTTTAAATGGATAAAATCAAAGCTTGGCTCATTTTTGTTTCACTGATCATAATCATTCACTGAATGAATACATATAGGTTATTTTTTATACCATTAAAGAGCAACATGTTACATTTTAGGATATTGAGCAATTGGGGAAAATAGTTGAGCTGAAATAAATATAAACACAGTCATTACAACAATGTAATGCGACGAAAACTGAATAAAACAAAGGCTCCGCAATATTGTTTCAGCAGATTATAGTGCATTGAAAAATGTTTTATGAATGTAATTTCAAGGGTGAAGATCTATTTTTAAGATAAAAAACAAGTAACTTATTTTTGACGAAAGATGGTCAAATACTCCACGCATTAGACTCAAAATGTTTGAGGGGGTAAGAAACTCCTATTTTTACAAGAATGGAATTCCCTTCAACGCCCCCCAAGATGCTTAATATATTTCCTCCCCTTCCAAAATCAGAAGCTGAGTTTGATCCTGATAACCTTAAAATATAGTTGTATAAAACAGTTGGGCTTTTGAGCTTCCTTGAGAAACACGCATTTAGCAATAAAACTAATGTGATGATCGCAAAACTAAGCAGTACATCACTGAAAGTTAAAATATAAATCCTTCCCCAAATAATTGCGACCTTAACAGCACTCCTTTGACATTGCCGCGAATATTTGGGTTGGTTCTTCCGAGATGATCCTTGCAGACTCTTCCTTTTCCTACACCCATTCACTCTCCCTTCTCCAACCTCTTACTTCATCTCACCCTACTTGACCTGAAACATCAGCGTATCATGTCTTCGTTGGGGACTCGATGCACAGCATTCCCTAAGGGTCATTAGAATCATTTCTACACCCTTAAGTACGCATGGCACACCCACACCGACAGAGCGCATGCGCCCAAATAAAGTTTTTTTTCTTTCAGTCTTTCACAGCGTTGTCCTTCCTTAAGATGCCCATAACTCGTGTGGATGTCAGCAAGATTCACGACTGGATAGGAGTGGAACGTTCTGTGTAATTGGAAGGGAGGGTTCCTCATTCCTTTTCGATGCCCATTGCAATCAGAATGAACTGCTTTGAGGTCTGAGTATGCTCCAGCAGTCTACGGAAATGGCTAAGAAATATAGGAGCAAATATTAGAAATCGAAATATATTTCTCCATTAGATTGACTGGTTAAGGTAATTAAAGAACCTATTGTTTGCTGACATTTACAAATTTGCTTGTTGAAGCAGCTTGCGTGAGGCCAGTGAAGATTTTGTAGTGCAGAAAGAGTATTTTCTTGTAGCCGTCTCGAAATCGTATCTTAAAGAATTACCCTCTTTATGGAGAGTGAAAGTAGTGCCTTAAAGGGTAATAAGTAAATTTTTTTTAAAGGGGAGTAGAAGTTTCTTGCAAGAGTAGGTTATCGAAAAAAAAAGACTCTCCAAAATAGTTTCTGAAAGCCGTCAACATTTTTCACTTTCTGAAAAGAAAATAAAAAACAATTTGGTAAAAAGAATACATTTCGGTGACATTTTGAAATTCAATAATATGAGCATGTTTTCTGAATAGTTAGCCATATTGAAACCACGTGTTTCTAAAAATAACTCTTAAAGGAAATGGTGACAGAATCTTGTTTGTTGAAAAATACATGAGTCTTATAAAGTCATATGATCACATTTCTAGTAAAATGATAGTGATACCATTTTTTAAAGTGGCCTAGTGTGCTGAGAGCAAAAGCTTTTTGAAAGGAAGAACTATCGAAATGGTTTTAAGAAAAGAAAAACTGCTGTCTTTCACTTTAAATGGAAATAATCTTAACTAGGGAGAACTGTTGAAATTTTCAGGGGAAGATGAAGTCATTTCGATTTAGTATTCCTTTGAAATATATTGCTTTTGTGTTCCACTAAAAGCAAACCACGAGAAAAATAGACTGACAAGACATGAATTTCCTCCTTGTCGGTCGAATTTGAAAAAACATTTTCTTGGAGTTGGTACCAAGTCGTATTGGACACGTTCCCACGTAGTCTTGATACATCTGGAAATGAAATCCAGCTCGCACTATTTGAAGTGGCCTTACTGGCGCTAATGCGTGATCACCGTCAGAAATCATCCACTATGTATACAGCTGCTCAAATGAGCTTTAAAAAGCAGATTTGAGCAGCATCACCCATTGGTTGCAGCATGTATGGAGATTAGCCCTGTCGGAATTGCAGCAAGGTCAATTTTCCATCTCCTCATCGTCGGTAACTATTGAGTGTGTGTAATATTAAAAATCATAGCTTGAAACAGCACACAAAATTAATCTGTTTATTTTTTTAAAGTTATTTCTCCAACATAAAATGATACTTTACCCATAATGCGGTAGCCTGACCTATAAATGAATAGTAGAATTTCAATCTCAAAAATTCGATGTCTGTAGTGATTGGTATAAGACATTAAATGCATTTTTATTGATTTGTGTAATTAAGAAAAAACTGGGAGAAATTTGATTTTACTTTAGCTTCATGGGAGAGGGGGATAAAGGAAAAGTTCCTTAATTCAGTGAAGGAATACCTCTAATCAGTGGAAAAAACGCACAATTGAAGGGTTTGAAGAATGTAGGGGCTGTTACATTTTTTGAAAATATACTCCGGACAATGGTAAGCAATGGATACAATACAAGCAAATAAAACTTGGTACATCAAAATGTATATGTCACTAAACCAACTTCATATGCTCACTTAACGACAAAACCAGAAAGCAAAAAAGCTGCATCAACTGCAACATTAAAACTTCGAATTTTAATTACTCGCAATTTCGGTTTTGTAACATAACCCCTTCCTCTCCTAAGCCTTTCAACTATTTTTAAGTTCCCTTCTCGAAATTGGGCAGCAAGATTAATATTGCTATTAACTCATCAAAGGAAAAACTTTTAAAATCATTCCCACCCCCCCCCAAAAAAAACTAATTGTTCATTCACCTGCATTCGCCTGGGGATATTATTCATTCAGTGATCGTTCTTCTATACCCATGAATCCTAAAATTTGGCACACTGAAATAGTTTCTACAACAAAAGAATTTTAAAAATAAGCATTCCCCAACCCTATCATTCTCGCATGAGTTTTTTTTATGTAAAATTCTCTCTTACTGATGAAAGAAAACTCATCTTTTTTCCATCTTCTAACTTCAGTACTCTACGGTTGTAATGCTGATGCAAATTAAGAGTCTTCAAGCTCTAGTAGAAATTAAGTATACGGCAGAAGATCGCTATTTTGCTCTGCTGTTAGGTAATTCTGTTATCCGATTTATTTCCCCATTAGTTTCTTTTCCTCGTACTGTGCTTTACTCTTCTCCTCTGACCTTTACTCTGATCACCGGTGGAGGTGTTGCTTGCAGATAAGCGTCCATTGGGGCCGACGGCAGGGGCTTCAAAAATAGCGGGACGCACTATCATTACCCAAAAAAGAAGGTATTTCAACCATTTGGGCAATGTCACCGCTTTTGTACCGCCCAGTCCAAGACCTCGCATAAGTATAGAGCGTGCTCTCTTTTTTTTTTTTCTCGTTCCAAATGACTAGGCGAGAGGGTAGGAGAAAAATTGCGGGGCCTTTTTAGCCCTGCATTAGGTGGTCCCTCTCTCTCCCTTTCCGCCGACACCGCATCGATCTTCACAGCCGACAATAGATCTTGCTGCTTTTTTCCTCTTTTTATGATAGGGTTTGAACTCGATAAATAGCACCAAAAATTGGATAAATTGTTATGGATTGGCCTATGATTTTTCTAGAACTTCCTTTGGTGGACGGCAGGCAAAATTTCTTCATCGCCCACTTTTATGGTTCATGCTTTTTAATCACCCCATATAGGACCGTCATATTTTGCCAGCTCTAAGGAAAATATCCGAATAAAAATGATGTAGAAATCGCCTCTAAAAGACTTTTTAAATTTCTAACAGGAAAATTAATAAATAGCTTCTGTGTCAGTTTCAAAATGTCTAGAAGGAAAATAAGGGTAGGGGGGAAGGGAAGTAATTTCGATCCACAGTTTAGTCTTCTGTATCAACCCTTAACGGATTCTTATATTGTCCCCTTGAACAAAAATGTCTTGATATAAAAAAGAAAAAGTGTAAATAGCGACTAAAAGAAAATACCAAGTATATTTTCTGGAAAGAAAATTGGGAAATCCTTTCTAAGTGTCCTTGCCGGTTTTAAAAGCTGAATGAAATATATATGTATATATTTGGGAGAAGTTAAGAGAACATAATGCTACGAAATATAGTTTTGTAACTTATTTTATGCTTCGTATTTCTATGTATAACAGTTTTAGGCTTTTGACGTACACAATTTTCAAAAACAATTTCAGTCCGCTTTACGTTTATAGTGAGAAACTGTAGTCATCAGATTTAAGCCTTGCTTATTTTATCAAATAGGTTGAATTCTAAATTTCTGTTTTATCTAAAATAGTGATCTTCGGTTGTAATGAATTAACGCCATCCATCTTTTTGGAGGAGATTACAGATCGATCATACCCGTCACCTTTTCTCCCTTGCATGATTTTTTTTCCTCAAATAGTATTTCGGGTATTCAAAGCCTTTTACATGCTGTATTTAAATTTTATAGCTTATGTGTCTTACATTTAATGAACTTGCCATATTTGGGTGTACTGGTGGATCCGATTTGGACTTTTCCCTAGTCGTTGCAATACTGATTTTATGAATTTAATTTTTGGACCATTGTTCTAGTTTAAAGATTCAAGAGTCTGAAAAGGCTATACTTCTCTTAAATGAAGTAGTTTGATTACACTCCAAGTTCAATTCATTATGTTTTGACATGAGGAAAGATGTCTTTTTAGGAAGTCTTCTGAAGATGATTAGTTTTTTTTTTCACTTTTAGAGAAATTGCCTTCTTGTAAGACTTCTGATAACTGGCTCATATGTGTTCATTGAATAGGTGAAAACTGGAAATGCTATCCGGAATTCCGGATAGCATTAAAGTCGGTGAGAACTAAACGACATGTTACAAACACCCAACTCCCCAATATAGTAGCAAAACAACAGATTAAAATCTTGATCTGATGGTTCTTAGCCAAATGCCTTTGGATTTTTCACTCACCATTTCGTTTCGCTTTTTCTCATTCGAGTTTTGAATCCTTAATTCGATTGATATGGTTCTACATAACATTAACTGAAAAAAAAGATTGATTCACTCAGTACCTCATCTGAACTTGAGAAAAAAAATTCCTGTTCTTGAAATGTTAAATATTTATCACTTTTTGACGATGAGATACTTGAAAGCAAGCCGCAGCTTTTATTAAATAACATTCCTTGAAGTTTTAATACATTTTTGAAGAATCACAAAGGAGGTCTTGGGATTTTCTCTTTTGCATAAATGATTGTTAACGAGAATCACCAGTTGTTGTTGTTTAATGTACTTTGGAAATTCTCAAGCCATGTATTTTTTCCTAAATTTCTTACCCATTCAGTTAGTTCATGACCTCGTGATTGAATAGTCTATGAACATTTTCACGTGGGTCCCATCATGAAATTTCAAATGTGTTTCATCGTTTATATTTTACCTTAACACAATGTGCTAATCACCATCTTACTAGTTTAAAAATGTTAATTAACTGGAAGCTTCAGAAACAAACTTGTTTCTTTATACACTATCTTTAAATTAGTTTTTAAAAAATCTCATCATTTCTGATATAGCTAATGTGTATCCTCTACACCAATATAAAACTCAGATTCCGAAAAAAGAAGGGGCATCTGCCGTCCCTTTTCCAGCAACTAACCCCGAATTCAGTGTCAAGGTACTAAGAGAAGGCAATACACCTGTCTCTTAATGATCGTCTGGCTTCTGCTGAAGCCTCGGGGGACTGGATGTGGCCGCGAAATAAACAATGGTGCCGGTTAATTTGATGAATCGAAGTCGAACGGCCGAGCAACGTTTTTCAGGGTACCCCCTACAGGCAGCATCAAACGAAAATGCTGGAATCATTGCAGCAGCAATCGCAGATGTTTTCCCTTAAAATATAGTTTTTACTTTTACCTTTTCGTGTTAGAAATTCTTATTTTTACTTGCAAAGTTGTTTCATGACAGCTACTCATACATTAACACGTTGACTGTCAAGATTCGAGGTAACTGTGAACTAGTCTTTCGAGTTAGCCTAGTAGTTCCTAGATTTGTTGTTTCCATACATATTCGGACATATATATTATATACAGGCCTAAATACAGATAGTGGACTTGAGGGAAGGTACCATTAAATCCAAACTAGCTCACAAGTATATTGGTTTTAGCCCAGCTCATTCTACGATTTTTTTCGTAGCTTGGCATTAAAGATATTTAACACATACTTGTATTATCAAAATTCATAGATTAAAAAATTAGAGGAGTTCTGGGGGTTATATCGCGGCAAGGGCGGATACAGCCTCGGGGCTCCGGGGCGGATACAGTTTGTGGTTAAGAAGGGGGTCATTTTCAAAAAGGGGGGGGGGGTCAAAGGGCAATTTTTGGGCAAAAAGGGGGGTATTTGGCAATTTTTTCGGAATATTAGACCCAAAAAATACAGTTATGCTATATTTGGACTCTTAAGGGGGGTTCATGACCCCTCCTGCATCCGCGCTTGTATCGCGGGTTTTATCGGTGACTGACAATATGCAGTGAGGTATGAAAGTGAAAAATGCATAGTAATGTCAGGATAATATCATTACTGCTCTAAAATATGACTTATCAATTTTGCTGGATTTTGTTTAAAAAAAAATAGAAATAATCTATCAACTTTCGCGCCGCCCGCATGTCCTAGCTGAGGTTTCCTCATAAATACACAACTTGAAATGATCACTTTTTCTCATGCCGTATAGCAAAATCAAAATTACAAAATTTAGTGGGCAATCAGTAGTTTACTTGAA